>CATIWK010783153.1:0-16057 GCA_949634005.1 Mallotus japonicus
TAGTTTATCCCCATTCTTATCTCAATTCTTGAACGGTCCTAATTATAAAAATTGTTGGAGGGTGTTAGATTCTTCATCACAACTTATCATAGTTCTTAAACTATTGGGGAGTTTGTGTGTTGTAACTAATGATTTCCATCAACCAACATCCATAAAATTATAGCAATAGTGTAAGCAATGATCAACTTTTTTTTCTTCACCTCCAGCTAGTTTTTATCTTGCTGTTTGTCATGCTTCAAATTAGATAGCTCGTCCCACAGGTGAGAGATTTCAACCTCCACTTCTGACCATTCAGACAATGGCCTTTCAAAGCGTGCACTCAGATACTTGTTGCTTTCAATTAGCATCTTCTTCTCAATTTTAAGCTCATTGATAACGGTCCTAGCTCTATCCCCAATTTCTTCGTCATGCCACTCAAAATACCCACAAGATGCCACCTGATACATCAAGTGAATCACACCATTTCACTGTAAATTAATGATTAAAATCTTACAAGCATATGATATATAGTACATACCTTATAATTTCTACACCCATAAAATCTTCTTCCGGGATTCTCATCTGTCCAGGAAGTCCATCGAACTGCCTTCAATCTTCTCCCTCCCATATTGCATCTACAATACTTCACCGGCCCAGCATATTCCATTTCTATATTGCTCCTTTGCAAATTTGAGCTATTGGATCTACTGAAGAAGATGATGCCATCTTTTGATTTTGTCTCTAAGCCTCAGTGATTTGCAGAGAGAGAGAGAGCGCTTCTGAATTTTTTTTTTCAGAACGATAAGCTTTTGATTTTGTTGGCAATGGAGGTTTAATGCTTGAACGTGTTAGGGTGATGGAGGATTTAACAGGTAGTTACTAAATGGGGCAGTTGCACTAAAATTATTAACGTTAGGAGTATTTTTAAGCCTTTTTAAATTTCTGGGGCCTATGTAGACCTTGGCCTAAACATTAAGGGCCTAAATGCACCTTTTCCCTTTTAATTTTGATGGTTGACTAACAAAACCATTATTTGGACAATGAATAAAATTGATGATTTTTTTTTTTTTGAAATGCATATTACTTGATTGTAAAATTTATAAAATTTGTGAGTTTATAAAAAAAAAATTGAGAATTTAAAAAATTATTGTGTAGATTTAAAATTTTAAAAACTTTATAATTAAGTTATATATTTTTTAATGAAAAAATATCAATTTTATTTATTAGTCTAAATAATTTTCCATTAGATAATCATTAAAATTAAATTTTTTGATTTATAGGTTTTAATTGTAAAATTTTTTGAGAAAAATTCTAATAAGATTTTATATCATTTGCATGATCAAAATTAATTTCAAAATGGCCTCACTTTATCATTAAAATTGACTTACATTTAAAAGTTTTAAATCTGTTAATTTAGTCCAAAAGGACTAAATTGAAACAAGTTTATGGACCCAATTGAAAAATGTTTGAAACTTCGGGGACCAAGCACCATTTTGCTCATGATCGTTGCATTTAAACGCATCGATTTATGATGTGTGGATCTATCAGGGCCTAATCCCCTCACGATCAATGCTCGCTATCGTTAGCGGATTGTGAGGAGCGATCTATAATAATTTTTTTGACCATTTTTCACCGTTCCCTTTCAAACTCAAATGGCCACAGAATCTTCACCATCCATTTTTACTCGATCCTAAGGCCAATTTTTCTCCAGAATCTCTATATAAACCCCATTACTTCACTACTTTTCTTTTACTTTCCTTCATACTCTCTTTTCTTCCTCCTTATTGCATTATCTCTCAATCTTAGTGTGCTCTATTTTTACTCCATCCTCTTCTACACCATTCCTTCTCATCTTCACTTCCCTCTCTTCCTCTCACCCAAATGGCACCTAAAAAGAGTTCAAGATAATAGGTACCCTCCTCATCCACTCCTAGAAGAGTAACAAAAAACCAACCAAAGAATAGCTCTCTAATCTCCTACACTCAAGCACAAATTCGTGCTAGAACAAATGCTTTCTCTCAAAGGACGATTATACCTTTAAAATATATATTTAGAGTTGCCCTTAAAGAACTTGGATATTTTGATGAAGTCAAATCATTACTTGAAAAGGTAGGCCTCTTTAATCTTACCTTTGATAATCTACCTACATATACTCAACTTATTGTTACATTTCTCTCTTCATATTGTCTTAAAGTTCACCATATAGATGATTACAATCCCCTAAATAGCATGCACTTTAGGTTGGGTGGTAAAGATCATTTCCTCACTGTTCAAGACTTTGACAATATTTTTAGGTTCACCCAAGGGGGTCTCCTTCAAACAAACACTCTTTGGTTTCTCCATAACTTTTAGGCAAATAATTGCAAACCCTCTTCAATTACTTTTCATGCAGGAAACATAAAATCCTCCGCTCTTAAATCCAAAGCTCTTTGGTATATCCAAAGACTTCTTACCTATTCTATCAATGCTAGGGGTCAAATTCATGAAGCCATATTCTTTAAAGACTTATTTCTCCTCCATTGAATGGTTAACAATGTGCCAATTGAAATGGGGAGGCTCTTTCAATGGAGGCTTTGGCTCCTTAGTGATAATGCCTTCGAAAACTTGTGCGTTAGAGGTTTTATTACTAAAATTGCTCACTTTTTTAGGATCAAAACCTCTTCCTATGAATCTGTCCCTTCCAACCTCCTTGACTCTACCTTCATCAAAAATTCCAAGCAATTCAAAAGGGTCAACAACTTGTGGTTTTGAAAGGATTAAGATGTTGCTCCATAAATGGATGAGGAACTTGAGCAACATTTTGAAGATATTAATCAATTCACTGCTCAAGGTCTTCAAGACATTGGAGACCAAGATCAACCCTCTATGCCTCAAGCTCCTCCCCCTTCTCAATGAAAATGTCATAGGGGTGATGAGGGATACTCAAGAATTTCTCAAGCTCAAGATAATGAACTAACATAGGCTGGCCACTTTTTTTTATCTCATTTCTTTATTGGAATCAAACTTTAATGCATGGTTTGATCATGTGGATGCTCGCCTAGATCACTTTGATCAAAGGATGGATCACCTAGTGTTTGATGTCAACCATCTTTATGCTCATCACAATTTACAATGTTAATGGAATTCTCCTCCTCCTCCTCCTCATCCTCCTCCTCCTCCTCCTCCTCCTCCTCAAGCTCCTCAAGATCATGATGATAATGGAGATGAGGCCTCACTTTTTCTAGCCTTATTTTTTCCTTTTTATGCATTTTTCTCATCTCTTATAGACTGCATCTTTAATTATTGTTTTGTTTTGTTTTGTTTTCATTAAGTCTTATGTCTTAGATTTATGTTTACCTATGCTCATGTGTAATGGCTTGTTTATTGATATAATATTATGCTTTGCCTTCTATGAACTACATAATGCTTCTTTATTATGTCTTTCTCCATTTTACCCTTGCCTTCTTATTACTTCCCCTCTTTTTATCCTTTGACAAAAGGGAAAGTAGTATAGGATTTTGAATGCTTGATTGTGACTGATAATTAAATGGACTTATGGATAAGTCCATACACAATTACTCATTTACTTTGTGAACTTATGAATAAGTGTTAAACTTGTACTCAAGCATACATTCAAGGGGAGTTAAATCCGAAAATCTTTATTATGTGATTGAGGGGGAGAAACTTATAGCAAACACACACACTAGCACTTGAAGCCCTATTTTCTTATATTCAAAATTGTTTGTCAAAGTCAAAAGGGGGAGATTGTTAAACATTTGTATGATCAACTACTAATTCATCTTTGTTTTGACTTTTACAAGCAATTTTAAAAGTACTAATGCTTTTGCTTAAGTGTGTGTTCATAAGCTAGGAAAAAATCCTACTTAATAAAGAAAAGGATTAAAAAGCAAAATAAAGATCAAATTGAAGCTCAATTGAAGCCTCTAATATTTCCTACAAATGTCCCTCAAAGCATAAGAAATGATCCAAGAGAAAAGGAAGTCTTTTAAGGCTAAGAACATAATATCCTTCCAAGTCCAGCAGCTGCTCACGATCTTGAAAAGAGTAGCTTAAAGATTGCCTCTTCCGAGCAGAACCTTCAAGCCACTCATAATCGTGAGGAGGTGGCTCACGATCGTGAGTAGACCCTCACGATCTTAAGCTGTCTTTGACAAGGCTTCAATGGCTATATTCACAAAAAATTATCATATTTTTTTACATTTACTATCCTGAGGGTGCCGCTCAAGATCCTGAGCGGACTATTCTTTGCAAAAAGCTGAAATTGCATTTAATGAAAAAAAAAAGAAGAAGATGTTGGATGAATTTAATGTTTTCTAACAATTATTTTCTTCTCTTCAACTATAAAATCAAGCCTTGGAAGCTCATTTAAGATGTTAGAGAAATTGGTTGAGCAAATTAAATTTTAGAAATTTTTTGTACAATTGTAATTCTTTCTAAAATCTTCATTGTTATAAAATACACTTGGAGTGTAGGTATAGATCTAGATTAGCTTTCTTATTCATCTCTTTTCTTGGGTTGAAAAAGGAAGTGAAGAGTTAATTCTAGACGAATTAGCTTAAGTGTTAAGCCATAAAACACTTGGAATTGTGGTTTTGGTTAGAGCTAAACATAGAAAAGCTCCATTGTTGTAAAGGTTAGAGTTAAACCTCAAAACTCTTGTAAACTCTATCTTCCTTAATAAGATTAGAGTGAGAATTGAAAATTCTAACTTGGGAATAAGTTAAGTGGAGACGTGAATTCATTTGTGAATCAAACTCCTTAATCTCTAGTGTTCTTGGATATTCTCTTCTTTAGCTTCTAAAATCCTTTCTCAACTCTTAATAATTTCTTAATCTTTTCAAAAAAATTTATTAGCCCTATTCACCCTCTCTAGGGCCCTTTTCAACATATATTACCATCTCAACATTTTTAACATTAATTTTTCTCTTTTTTCAAGTGCATATTTATATATAAACAACCACGTGTTTCACATGTGAACAAAAAATTTATTTGACTCATGATATATAATAAATAAACAATTAAACATATTATTATTATTATTATTATTATTAAATAAAAGTTTTAAAAATAATAAATTATTTATTTATATAATAATTTAATATTAACTTAATATAGTTATAATTCATTACAATTTTTATAATTCTTTTATTTAAATAATTATATGATATTACTTCAATATTTTTTATAATTAATTTTTCTCAACTCTAAAACTGATTTCATATAAAAAAAATATTATGGTCATAATTAATCATAAGATAATAAAAAATCTGTAACAGTCCCAGACCACCCACTTGCGATATTGTCCGCTTTACCCAGGCCCAGCCCGCAGCGCACGGTTTTAAAACGCGTCACAAGGGGAAGGTATCCACACCCTTATAAGGCGTGCTTCGTTCTCCTTCCAAACCGATGTGGGATATCACAAAATCTTTAGTTATTTGTTAATAAAAAAATTAAAAATAATGAAAATTATATTTTCTTTATATAACAATTTAAATATTACAACCCCATTAAACTTATAATCTATTACAATTTAGTACATTTTTTATTTGAGCTATGACTCTTTGTTTCTTTAAAATATTAATAAATTTTAGTTACACAAAAATTAATTTAATGTACTTTTTTAAGTTCAACTAATAATTAAATGATAAATATTAATTAATTTAAATATAACTCTTTTTTTTAATTTTATAAGAATATCTAAAAACAATAATTATACTGCTTTTCTTACAAATAAACTTTCAAACAAATTATATTCTCTATTTTTTTTATTTATTAATGTTTAATTTATAAAAATATCTACTTTTAAAACAAATTATATACTTTTCCTATTTTCATAAAATTTATTAATTTTGATTTTAATTATTTACTTTTAAAATTTTATATAATAAGAGTTATAAAATTATGTTATCTAATTTGATTTATATTAAATAAAATATAAGTAGAACTAATTAAAATAGAAAAATATATATATTTTAAAAAAAATTATCACTAAAATTTTAATTAATTTAATTTTTTCAGAGATAAAATAGAAATTAACATGATTAAAATAGGAAACATATTTTCAATTAAATTAGAATTATATGTTAATTAATTTCATTTTTATTAGAGATAAAATAGAAATTAACCTAATTAGAATAGGAAATATACTTTCAATTAAATTAGAATTACATTTTAATTAATTTAATTTAATTTAATTTTGTTAACCTCATTAAAATAGAAAATATACTTTCAATTAAATTAGAATTATATTTTAGTTAATTTAATTTGTATAAGAGATGAAATAAAAGTTAACCTAATTAAAATATGAAATAGACTTTCTATCAAATTAAAATTATATATCAACTTAAAATTATATTTTAATTAATTCAATTTTACTTTTATTAGTAAATGACGAAATTATCCAATTTTTATATAATAATGAGTGAAGATTTTTTCGTAATTTTGTCTGTCCCCTATATATATATATATTTCTATTTTTTATTTTTTTAATTATGATTATAATTAAGAATTAGATGATTAAATTAATTTTAATTAGTTCTTACTAAATTTTGATAAAATCTTTAAAAATATACTATTTAGATGGTTTGTATTAGGTAAAATAGAAGCTAAACTAATTAAAAAAATCTAATTAAAATATAATTTAAATTAAATTTGAAATAATCTAATTTTAATTAAAAAATAATTAAATTATCTATGTACTATTTATTTAAATTATGATCATAATTAATCAGTAGATAATAAAGATGCAATTAACTAATTATTTCACTATTGAATTTTAATAGAACTAAAACTATACTAATTAGCTGGTGTATATTAAATAAGGATTGTTATATCATAGACCTCTATCCATATTGTAATATGGATCAAGATTCCATCACACGTGTGGCAAAACAAGTCCCTTTTTTTAACATTTTTTTTTTTTATTGTTTAACATGCCTTCTCATCAGTAATGAAAACTGAAACATAGTGCTTAAAGCACCAAAGGACATCAGGTTATCAGGTTAAAAAATAATACTCTTCTCTCAATTTTTTTTTTTCTTCCTTTAGATTTGTGGAACAGATTATAGGTCAATATTTAGAACATTTAATACAGATAATTTGCTTGTGTTGCAGTTCAGTATTTTGCACTATGAATAATTTGCTAGCTTGCTTATTTATGTTATTTTCATGCACACTTATGTTTTTGAAGATGATGAAGCTTTTTTCAATATGGCAGAAGTGTATCGGCTTCATTTTAAAATCCCTCAATTACACGTGTAAGCTTTAGTTGACTTGCCCCCTTTTTCTGTCTCCCTTTCCTGTCATTATGAGTCTATCACCTGCAGCTTCTACATGGGAGATTAGAAATTTAAACACACCCATGGGTTCAAATACTGTGAGACGTGTTGTGACACAAACATTAGAGATACATCATGCAGGATGGTTAAGATGGAAGATAAATCGTTGCTCAAAGTTTGAAAAGACCATTCCTTATGCCTTGTTGTCCCAAGTATCAGGTTGGTTGTTCACCTCATTTACTTTATGCCTTACATAAAGCTCATAGGCTGTCTAAAAAGATAAGTTCATTAATTGTAACGTAGATGTTCATTTATTATTGACTAGAGGTTCATCATAATTTTAATATATTTGTTTGTCAAATTCATTTGTTTAGTTTTTCTATCTAATGAACCTATATATTTTATTTTATGAACCTATAATATTTAATTAAAATAAAAATATAAGTAAAACTCTATTTATTATAATTAAAAAAATATAAAAATTAAATAATTTTTTAATGAATAAAAATTTTATTTTGACTAAAATCATGAATAAAAAATTAAATTCAACTACTGTAATTAATAAAATAAAAAGAAAAAATAAATTTTTGATAAATAAAAAATACTTTTTAATTTTTTTAATGAGATTAAAAGTAAACATGTCGATGAAGGTCAATAAACCTGTAAGTGAAGGCCAATAAACATGCAGATGAATGTCATCTTCACCTGCAGGTTCAAAAGTAAATCAACCTGCAAGTGAGGATCAATGAACCTGCAGGTCAAAATCAATGAACCTGCAGATGAAGGTTAATAAACATGAATTATTTAAGTAATGATCCTACATATTTTATTTTATAAACATAGATTATTTAAGTAATGAATCTACGTTGTTTAACTAAAAAAAAAAGTAAAACTCTATTTATTAAAATTAAAAAAATTAAAAATGAAATAATTTTCATTTCATCATATATATATGATTAGCTTGGAATGGAGTCCTAAGAAATTTTATGATTCATTACGTCTAACTCTATAATTCTTACTATATTTATCTCGATAACTTACTTCACCACTTCAAATCCATTTTCTAGTGCAGAATCTTTCATTTCATCCTCTTCACGAGCCAGCTTTATCATGTCAATATGGTCAGGCAATTCCACTCTCAAATAAAAAAAAAAAAAAAAAGGTACGTTTTTTCATCTCGCGCACATGTAATGACCTTTAGTCCAGGTCCATAATAATTAAAATAAGAGCCCAATTGCGGCAACAAAACCCCAAGCAAATTTTCTGTTCTTGTTGCCGAATTTATAGCTCCCATCAACAAGTGCGGTCCACGGCTGCGTGCGTTTATAGTAACAAGTTCCATATGGGAAGAAATGAACTTCCATATTCCTAAAACTCAATAGTAACAACTTCAAAGTGAAACAAAGATGGGACTAGCAAAATGGTAAAAAAAAAATTCTGATATTTCATATAAAGGAAGAACCAGAAAAAAGCAAGGCTACATCCAGATTAACAGATACTACAGATTTAGTGTGTTTCTATAACAATCCCAACCTGTGAAGGGGAATATGGGAGTTGAAGCGAGACTAGCAGCAAAGCAAAACCAAGTTACGCCTCTCAATCAGTAATATCTTGCGCCAGTGTCATAAACATGGCCCCCATGATATGGACCTCTAGGCTCAAATCCTTGATGATCTCTGGAGCCCCCGAGAAATCGAGCCCGCTCCCCGTATGATTCAAATTGGTCAGTACCATAGGCTTGGTGGGCTTCGTTGATAACAGCTGAGGGTGCAGTCCCACGGTAACCCTGAGGATCACCAGGGCCCATGCCACTTCTTGGAAAATTTTCCATCATGGACTGCTGATATTGATGCTGTCGGGAATGTGACTCCTTGCGAAGAAACTCATCTCTACGACTGGCATGTCGAGCTCGAAGTGCTACTAGTTGCTCCTGATACTGGGTGTTTATTGCATTTATCTTCTGAAAAAAAAAAAAAAAGAAAAAAACACGGTAGCATGAGACTTGGATGATAACGCATGTTGTTTCTCTATAGTTTATACACAAGTAAACCAACTTCATCAATACTTGTCACCGCCCTCATTCCCTCACTCTGTTTTGTTTCATTTACATCGGGGTTTGATTGGGTAATGTGCAAGAAACTCTTCATAACATAATTATAAATAATTTAAAGACAGCAACAAAAAAACTTCACAATCTGAAGGGACCAAAGCTGGCCAAGCTGTTTTTTCACAGGATCAGAGCATTGGACAAAAGGCTACTGGAAGCTTTTGACAATGATCATACAGTCCCAGTATCAGGTTCATGCATTTACACAATCTAACCTAGTATTTAGACTCTCCTTCATCAAAGTTATTGATCTACGAATATATTTAGACAATGAATAACAATACACATGGACTTGTTAAGGAAGGCTCTTTTGTTTTCTCTTCATTGTTTTTGCACATGCCTACATACTGTGTGTATGATGCTAAATTTTACAAAATCAACAGCAAAGGAATACCTTAATGTGGACAAGAAATAACAATAACATGAATTATAAAATAACAGAAGACACTTTCCACAAGTTTATCAATGCAGACGATGGAACAAAAATGATGTCAGAAAGCTGTATAATTGTGAACTATCATCTGCATACTGAGGAAAAATAATTATATATATATATATATAATTCAGTGACCAAATAAAAATTCAATAGCATATGATTCCAGATTTCCCTGATTACTAGATGTCAGTGAGCAGTACATACACATTCATGCTGATAAGGTTAATATGTGAGAAGATGTCTGGGCTTCAGCTGAACATCTTTTAATGGTGAAGAAGATAACAGAAAAGTACAGCATTCTTTCCTCTTTTGTAATCCTAGTAAAGTTCCCTTTTAGCATTAGTTTAGGAGTTCTCCAAGTTTGAAAGTTTGTAATTTCAATAAAAGTAGTAGTTCTCTCACTGTTAAGAACTCAGTTTAACTTGGTTAATATCTTATTAAATTCAGACGATAAAATTATTAATGTTTCAATTTAGCATGGGTTAGAAATTTTCTTAAGTTAAATGACTAGTTTCAACCAGAAAAATTGTTAAATCCGTGTAACAAACCCATTTTAACTTATGAGATATTTTGAGCCTTCTAATAATGGAATTATATTTTAGCTGTTTTGTAAATTCTATCTCCCTCTGTCTCTCTTTTTTTTTTTTTTCAAATTTTTTGTTCTTCTTTCTCCTAGTTGCTGCAGTAACATGAGTTTCCTCTGTGATCAAATAGGAATTATATTTAGCTGTTTGGTAAATTCTATCTCCCTCTGTCTCTCTTTTTTTGTTCTTCTTTCTCCTAGTTGCTGCAGTAACATGAGTTTCCTCTGTGATCAAATAACCACTGACTTCTCTCCTTTCATCAATCTAATCATCCCCTGTGCTCATCCCAATTATAACACTATAAACTGTGAGTCTCATATATTCTTAAAACTCAGACTCTACAAACTGATCCTTTTCAGCACTCCCCACATGCCATTCTTAAGTTGTAGCACAAAAAACTAGCAAATATTCTTTTAAAGTCCAACCCTTTTGCCATGAAAATATCCTCACAGAATCAAACAGCTATCTTAATAAAATGAATGGCGAAAGGATTTCAACTTGAAGTATTGCCTAGCACAAGGGCACAAATAGATTTTCCCCGTAGCTTCTATAGTACAAGTGGTTTCACATTTATACCCTTTGTCTTATTGCCCTGGTCAAGGTTAGGAGAAGGACAACCAAACATAAACCACCTCTGCCATCTCTGAAGTGACTAAACATGCAATCATGGCATGTCCTATTTAAGTTAGAAAAGTGAATTTTTTATGCAGATCTTTATAGTCAATAAATCTGACTTCTTTTCTTTCCCACTCATATGAACTTATCTATAATCCCATTTGTAGAGTATCACATTTTCATATTCAAACACTTGCATACAGGCCAATATAGCAGAAAGGCTCCGAATCACAGTCAAATAAAGCTATCTCTCAATTTAGGAAAATGTTTCTGCAAATTGACCATCAAGAAGAAGCTATCATGTTAATCTATTGTTGTAACTGACCTCTCTATGTCTGGCGTTTTCTGCATCCTCAGCATCGTTTTGCTCATTGGCTAGTTTTATAATGTCATCAAGGAACTTCTGCTCAACACCTTCAAAATTCTGCACCATGGGTTTGTCTTCAAAGCCAATCTGCATACTGTCATCTTGAGGTCCAAATCTAGGATCATTAGTGACTTGCTTTTCTGAAGCTAGTTTTGCCTCTTGCCCAGGTACCTTTCCCTGAAAATAGGATCTTGAGGAATCAACCCCTTGACCTATATCAAATATTCACAATCTTAGTATTCAAAACATGCATAATACCAAATTCAAGAACAGGCAAGGCACAAGAAATTCTGCTAAACAAAGGAAAGAAAGAAGGCGAAGGATGGTTCACCATCACAGATATAACATAATACACTTGCAAATTCCCATCTCTTTTCTGCCATATACAGCTCGAAAAATAGCATTACCTTCGGTGAAAATTCGAGAAGGCAATGCATTCGACATTTTCGATTCATCCCTTTCCCATCTCCATTGTCCATCCACTTTCGAAGTGGCGTAAGGATGCTCCCTCTCTGGAGTAAAGGCCTCCAGTCGTCCTTGGAAATGATCAGACTCGGACCTATTGTCGATCCTCTGAGCAGAAATATGCTGCATCTGGGAACCGACATAAGCATTGAGACCAGGATCGGCATATTCCCCCTGTCTTCTCATTTTTAATGCAAATTTAACCTACATGAAAGCCAATACAGCCAGAAAACACAAAATTCATAGACGATTAACAAAATTCATCCGAGAGGGATGTTCATAAACTGAATCAAGCTCTAAAGGAAACTAAACTTAACTACAGATTCAATATGATACCCAAAAGCTTAAAATTGACAGACATTTGTCAGGCAAAATGTGAACAGATACCCTACAACATCGTTAAGATGGCAGTGGATTTGCTTACCGTATTTTGATTTTGATTTTTTTTTTTTTTTACAGTATCTTGGTCATCGTTTTGCTTTAACATTACCCACCAAAAAACGTCTTAAAGGATACTATCCACCCGGATCTTCGACCCGAATTAGGATTGGAAACGGGTAACCGTCACTGATTCAAGTCAGGCCTTAGTAATAGGAGCCTACAGGTCGTTGGAAGTAGGGCTGTGCAAGGGTTGAAGATCCGAAATCAACGAACTTAAAAATAAATTTTTTGGATATGGTCCATTTAAATATCCACTCTAAATTTTCTACGGAGGAAATAAAGATTTTAAAACGGTTTAAAGTGAAATTAAAATTTGGATATTTATATTAATTTTTTAATTTATATATTTAAAATTAATATTTAACAAATTTATAATAAAAAAATATATTTTTATATTATATTAAATATATATTTAACAATTGTTACATTTTTATAAATTTTATTTTAATATTTATATTTTAATAGTTTTATAATTTGAACATATAAGATAAGATGACTATAAATTTTACTATAAAAATATTATTTGTAAATTTAAATTTCATTTTACGATTTAAACATATATTGAAAATTAACTATAAAAATATTTAGTTGATAAATGTATTTATTTTATTTCAATTAATTAATTAGTTGGTATTTAAAATGTCAAATATTATACGTTAAGTTTTAATAATAGATTATCTAAAATAAATTATATGAATATAATTAATTTTTAAAATGGTACTAAATTTTACCTATAATATATAATTATAGATTTCTAATATTAGCAAGTATTGATTATCAACTCTCTCTCATATATATATATATATATCTGCCCCAATAAAAAATTTCGGACAAAGTCAAACGGTCAATAGAAAATTTTCGATTCTAAAAATTTTTAGTTGGATTTTCGAGATGGTTCGAATTCTCCAAGACCCGTGCATAGCCTAATTGGAAGTGCTTTGTATGGTTATTTTTTTTTTTTATAAAATAAATTTTACTTTGCAACGCATTCCTATCCAAAAATTTCCTTAAGATTTATTTGACCTTTAAACTTTTCAAAAAAAAGTTTCAAATCTCCCCTTTTGACATTTTTCTTCATTTTACCTCATAAATTTTGTAAAAAAAAAAATGGTCTTTAAAAATTTCATTTATACCTCTAATGTCTGACAGATAAACAAGTATCACAATAAAAATTACAAAAAAATCTCTAATAGATTAGTTAGTTAAGAAATTAGTTTACATATTCGTAAAAATATTTACTAAAAAATAAAATTTTTTTTTTTAAAATTAAATTTAGAGCCTATATTTAGTTATAATATATTATATTACAAGATAAATTTATTTATTTGCCAATAATTTTCAATGCATATAATATCAAAATATTTTAAAAGTATGTGTGAAAATGTTTGAAGTATTTGTATATTTGTATATTATAGTTAATCTTCTAAAATAATAATTTTTAAGTATATCAATACAATATAGTATTAATAATTTTAATACATAAATTTAAATTATTTAAATTTTATGCATTATAATATTTATAGTTAATTATTAAGATAATATTTTCCTACTATAAGTATTTGTTTTTAAAAAATTTGGTCCCAAAACACTCATAGTAGTAAAATGATTTTCATGGTAATATTTATATTTTCTCTTATTTTTAAGTATTGGAAAATGATTTCTCATTTTAAGGATGTGAAATCATTTTTCCTTAGTTTTAAGTTATTTTTCATTAACTAACAATTTATTTTCCTTTGCCTTATTTTCTTTGATAATTCAAACACTAAAAAATAAAGAAAAATATTTTTTGAAAGAATATTTTCCACAAATAAATGGAGCTTAGTTTTAACTTATTCTAAATGAAATTAAATGATCAATTATTAAACTTCTAACTAGTAAAAACTTTTTCCTAAAAAAGTAATAGATCGTTAGGAAAAAATGTTATGCTATTAGTATAAATTTTTTAAAAAGTCTAATTTTAGTTATTTTAGTAAAAAATATAAAATAGAACATATTTAAAATTGTTAGAGTAGAATAATTTATTATTAAAAATTTAAGTAATCATAAAATTAAAAAAGTAATATGATATAAAATAGTGTCAAATTACGGCTAATAAAATTATCATTACAAATAAAATGATGTCACTTGATTTAATTAAATGAAAATTTTAATTTATCAAATAAAGTAGTTATATCAATTAAAATATGAAAGTTCATTATGTAATCAAAGAGACAAACAATTTTAATAAATTTACCATAATTATAAAATATTCAATTACAAGTTTAAATTAATGAAATTATAAGTTTATTAACTGAAGATATAAATATTAATAATTAAAAAAATATATATTTATTGTAATAAAAGAGAAAAATGATTAAAAATACTTAAAAATATTAAGGAATTAAATAAAAATAAAAAAACATGTAAATTTATTGGATATATTTAAAATTACAGGGACTAAGTATACAAATAAAAGTGTTAGGGTAAATAAAAAAATAAAAAAAAAATTTGAAGTTCCCACATGGTACAATGTCTCTACAGTAAAAGACCATAAAGCTTGTTCCGACTTATATTTCCTTCCGTGCATTCGGTCGGTTTGGTCATTTTTAGATCATTTTTTGACTGGCTAAATTAACCGAATTGAATTGAATTGAATTGAATTGAACTAACCTAAAAAAATTGAACAAAATCAATAGAGAAAAACCGAATGTTTTTAAAATGAAAATTGAACTCACTGAACAAATCGAATTTTTATAAATATAAATTATTTTTTAATTTTTATTATATTATTATATTATTTAAAAATAAAAAAATATATAAAATTTCGGTTAGTTTGGTTAATTCGGTTAATCGATTTTTTGAGTGTGAAAACCGAACCAAAAATTCGGTTCGGTGCGGTTCAATTAAAAAAAATCGAAAATGTTATCCAACCAAACCGAACCGAACCGAATTGAGTCGGTTCGGTTGGTCGGAAGGGTTGCACACCCTGTAACTGTTTCTAACTGTTTTTGTGACTTTCACGCAGCAGTGAATAAGTACAAAGTAACTAACAAGCACAAAGGCCGGAAGACAATATCAAAACAGAACTCACAGTAACTACCAACTTATTAATAAAGTAGAGTAGTTTCTTCAAAAAAAAAAAAAAATGGTAGAGTAGTGAAACACAGAATCTTAAGACATACGCTTATTTTTTTAATTTTTATTGCTATTTTTTTATGAGAAAGTAGTAGCAATTTACTGTACATTTACTTCTGCCTAATCCATTCGCTAAAAACGTCCATTCAAGAAACAGTTTTGGTGGGCGGACTCGGGATGGATCGCTTGATCCGCAAGATCAGGCCTAATCTTCTCGCTTGGCTACATCGATCTCGTTCTGGTATCTTCTCTTCATTTCTTTTCTTTCATTCTTTCTGTGTTTTTGTGCCTGTGACTCTTGGGCTTCAATGTTGCTGAATGTATGCCTCTAACTTGCTTAAGAATTCATGGGTTTGATCTTGAAAATGCTGCGGATTTACATACCTTGTGGAATTTGCAGAGCTTAGTTACTAACTCTGTTACTTTTTGTAGTTAGACTGAAATTTTGGTGGAAATAGGAATTTAAGATTTGGTGTTTTGGGAATAAACAATTCGGGAGAATTGCAAGTGAAGTGCTTAAATCTGTTTCCAGATAGTGACATGTTCGACATTAACAATATTGAATTGCACAAAAAGAGAAGTTTACACACTCAAACAGAATTTCCACAAAAGCCTACTGATTGTGATTTTGTATATATATATAGATGTTCAAAAGTCTGTACTGCTACTTTT
>CATIWK010783207.1:0-12571 GCA_949634005.1 Mallotus japonicus
ATAATTTATATGGTTTTTATTTACAATGCTAAAATTAAATATTCACAATATAGACTAATTATTAGGACGCAAATATGTAATTAAGCTCTTATAACTATAAATAAAATTATTGAAAAATTCTAAATCATTATTCAGGTTGTCCATATTAAATAAAGTAAATTAGCTAAATCTATCACATAAAAACAATATTTATTGATTTAAATTTGAAATTTATTTTTTTTAAATTAGTTGAAAAATATCACTTTTTAAATTTCATATATTTTTTTTAAATTTTATTTTTCTCAAAAACGAAAAAAATATTTAAATAACTATCAAATTTATTTTATAGGAATCTAAAAGTAATTTTTAAAAATACGATTAGATCTTTCAAATAAAATTGGATATAATTAACACAATTTATAAAGTTCAAGGAACAAATTGAAATGACTTTCAAAATAGAATTTAATTGACAATTAGCTTAAAGTTGAGTATAAAATTTTCCTAATATACCATTTAATTAATATTAGAAAATTTATATATTAAATTAGACTATTCAATGAAAATATGTATTAATTAAGAAAGTTTCTAACAATCTTGTAAGTTAATTAATTTTTTTTTAAATCTAAATTAATTTAGACCTACAATTTAAGAGAAATAGAGCATCTAGTAGTCAAAAGTGGACGAAAAGATAACCTATCATAATACCTAAATTTCACCTGAATATGCTTAGAGTTTGATATATTACTTTATTACAAGAAGACAAGCGCATAAATTCCATGTCACAGAATTTTTAGGCAAGTAGTTGAAACTTTACTTTTTTTTTTTTTAAAGATAGTGAGAGGCTAAAATTGAATATAATAATGCACAGAGAAATGATTAAAACATAGTAAAACCTAAACTAAACTAATTAGCAGTGCCAATCCCAAATTAAATCCAGGATACATTAATCCCATCATACATCAAATATACATTTTCTTTCTATGGAAAGTTATTTTTATTAATAAAGAGGTTATATGATCTAAACATTAATAGATTATATAATAAAAATAGTTCTCCCCTTTCAAATCAGGTGAAAAATAAATTCTATAAATTGATGACAATAGAATTCAAATCTTGCGATTAACATGAAAAGATATAATTAGCTTTAGCTTAATTTTATATATATATATTATTGTAATTTGTGTCCATATTGTTAACATGAAAGGGTTAAAAAATGGCTGCAGCTTCAACATCTGCAATGGTTCAAAAGTTTGCACTGAAAATTGACATTAAAATTGTAATGATCAATTTCTTCTTCTTCGTCAATGGAATTAATCATTAAATCTCTTTTATCCTTTCCCATTTGTTTTATGTACAACACTAACGGTCGAAAATCATTGTGTTTTTCCTTTTCTTGCTTTATCAATTACCACACCCTTTCTCATTCATCCATATAGTTGTAGCATTAATTAATTTATATATACATATATAGATATATACTCATATATCATGTATAGTAATTAATTGTTAAAGTGAGAATAGAAATCACCAACATCTATGGTAAAAAATTTAAATTTCCTTAATTAAGTGATTTAACATTTGAGTCTTTTATACGAAAAAAATATGTGTTTGAGAGTTTTGCTTATTTTGCAGATCCATCCAGCTCAAACTTTAAATAAATCGAAGTCCTTATAACTACCAAATATTGAAAAATAAAAAAATAAAAAATATAAATCGAACCCACATTTCGAAGCCATCAAATATTAAAATTCTAATTATATCAAAACACATGTTGAAGCTTTATTTCTTATACTAAATGTAATTTCGTAACGAATGAGTAAAACAAGGGCAAAGGCTATCAATTTGTGTTATATAATGCAAAAATGAAAAAAAAAAAAAGTGAAAGCTTTTTGACAATATATGGCGTATATATGAATCATCTAGTTTCTTTAATTTCTACATCATAGTAATATTAAGTGTTATGCATAAAATCAAAACTATAATTTAATTACATTTAAAATTTTTTTAACAACTAACTTAATGTAATTGCATATATCACAATTTAAATTTAAAATATCGTTTAAATAATAATTTTTATCAACTGATTCAACAGTTGATGATGATAGTATGCTACAACATTATTGTTACACCAATCAACATTTATTAATATGAGTATTATAAATTTTATGAACATATATATGAAAATAGATGCTAAAGAATACTCTATGATAGTTGCTTCGTTGAGCAAGAACGTGGCCCAATGCATTATTCGTTATTTCTCTATAAAGGTATATATAATAAACCCAATTTTAATCATAGCAG
Organism: Mallotus japonicus; assembly: GCA_949634005.1. NCBI lineage: Eukaryota > Viridiplantae > Streptophyta > Magnoliopsida > Malpighiales > Euphorbiaceae > Mallotus > Mallotus japonicus. Next base: position 2,281 of record CATIWK010783207.1, read on the forward strand.
ACATGTTCATAGAATTCTCTTTTTTTATTATTATTATTACTGTTGTTTTTTTTTTTTCATTTAATTTTCTTTAATCTTTTGACTTTCAAATCAAAACAAATAATAATGATTATTTATTGTACTGTCCATTTATCTACAAGATTCTTGGTGTTGAGCACTTCTAAAATTTATCTAATTTTTTGTCAACATAAAAAGAAAATTATGATGATATATCACAGCCCAAATCATGAAATTTCTAGCAGAAAAGCATGTTCCTATCTAATTACTTTTCTATATGTCACCCTTTTTATGTGACTCCATGACCTACCTCCAGTCAAATCCTTAAGAACCAGACTTTGCATTAAAAAAAAAAAATCAAATTAATTTCATGTCCAAGCAATATATAAAAATTCCTGCAATAATTTTCCATCAAATGAAAAGAATCCCAGCTGTAAGGAGGCCCATAAAAGTAAATAATAAGTTCCTTTATGGTGAAAATTAATTTGATTCTTTTGGGAAACCCCAATATTTCTCATGCATAAGAAGTAGGCTTAAAATTCTAATATTTTACCTCTAATGATTTGATTTATAACATAAAATTTTATTTAATTTTTTTTAAACAACTAGGAGGTTAAGGGGAGTGAGAAATCGAATTCATAACCTCACTTTATAATGTTCATCACCTGATGTAAAACACTTGAAATAAATATCATAAATCTAATGATAAATTACAGTATACCGAATGCAAATAGAAATTTCTCAAAAATTATATGAAATAAAGTCTAATTTATAGGTACAAGCGATAAAAAATTTATATATTTTTAATTAAAATTTTGAATTCAAATTTATATATATATGAAAAAATAGTTGTTACAAGAGTTTTATAATTTTACCTTATCAATTTAATCTGAATTAATTAAAAATCTTATAACTACCGAATATTAAAAGTTAATTGTACAAAAAATTACGTGAAATTAAAAAAAAAATTCTTCCGATCCAAATGAATTATGATAATTAATAATTCAATTCTGCAAGTATCTTTAGTACTTTTGGAATCAAGTCCTACATCACGTCCTATCATTTGCATTATTAAGAGAAATTAATTAAATCGACAAAAGAAGCTTTTCTTGATAATTTTTAATCTGATCATTGCATTGCTTTCCCACATTAAAATTATAGCATATGCATAATAAACCCTGAAATTAAGGGCCTAGGCTCCATGCATCCATCGCTTCTTTGTTATATCATCAACCAAGTTACAATGCACACAAATATCTCCAACAATTAATCACCAACACCAACTTAAGTAATTTTTTTTGTCTGAAATTAATTCTATCCAGAATTCATTAAATTTTAACTAATTTAATTTAATTTTGATAAAAGCATAAGAGCTACTTCTATTTAATTTTTTTAAAATTTTAACTAATTAATCTAGTTTAATTTTAATAGAAGTATAAAAGTGGTAAAAATCTCCCAATAACTAATATATATATAATTATTTAATTACAAGATACACTTTTCTAAATTATAATGTTATAAGTAGATTGATTCAACATAAAAATACATCTCTCACCTTTCATGATAATTCAACTTTTAACATTTTTATGCAACAATATATAAAAGAACATAAAATTCATACTACAACATTAATTAAATTATTTTTTATATTAAAATAAAAAAGCCAATAATCAAAAGGGAGGGATCCATAAAATACAAAATTCAAATTTTATTATCGATTAATTTTTTTATTAATAAAAAATTATTACTATTATATAGTTGATCGATTTTTTCTTTCAAAAAAAGGGCATGCAAATAAGAAAATTCTACCATTATTTTATTTTTTATTTACTTTTTTTTTTGGAAAAATTATTTTTTATTTACTTTGTGTATGGAGAATTCTAAAGTGACTTTGTTTTTTGTTTACTTTATTTTCACTTTGTTATTATAACCATTGGATGATAGTGTAGTGAATAATCCAACGGTGGTTATTAACAAAGTAGGATTTACTTTGTAAAAAACAAAGTAACCATAGACTATACCCTTTGTGTATACTTTGTTATCATTACCATATATTTTGTTATTATTACCGTAAGATGTAAGTGTATTAAATTATGTAAAAGTTATTATTAATAAAGTAAATTTTTTCTAAAAAAAATTAAGTAAATATTACAAAGGTGACATAAAAGAAAAAAAAATCGAGTACAACTGTTGAAATGATCCATTAGGACGATAAGTTCAAAGTGGGACCATGAGTAGAAGACAAAAGGGACCCACAAAGCCTTTGCATGAATGACACGTGGACATGAAAGGCCATAACCATTTTTAAAGAAAGAAAGCAAAGGGAGGATCCCATTATAAGCCATACATCTCTTACAGTTTTGATTCTGCAGCTTTTAGCCTTTTGCCCACAAACCCTAATTTTGGGTCCACCACCATTTTTCTCGACATTAAATTCTCCTCCTCTTCTTCTTCTCCAATCTCATATCCCCATCTCCATCTCTCTCTCTCTCTTTCTGTGCTCTCTTCTTGATGTTGATGATGATCATGATCATGATGATGTCCATGGCATCAACACCATCATTTTAGTTCCTTTTCTTTTCTTGTTTTTTTATATATTATTTCCATACTGTAATCTTTCTTCAGGACCAGTACTATTACTGTGTTGTGCTTAATTAGCTACCCTTTTCTCTGTACTGCTTTATACTTTTATATAAACAATACCCAATACTGATTTTGGTCTGCCATTGGCTGTGATACTTTGTTTGAGCTGGGACAATAGAGTAAGTGAGTGAGTGAGTCAAAGAGAGATCATGGGGCATCATTCTTGCTGCAACAAACAGAAAGTTAAGAGAGGACTTTGGTCACCAGAAGAAGATGAGAAGCTTATCAACTACATTTCAACCTATGGCCATGGCTGCTGGAGTTCTGTACCTAAACTTGCTGGTACATATACTATACAAACTCACTCTTTTTCCTCTCTGGCTATCTGACACACACACACCAGCAGATTATACCCGAGTTGTTTCTTGATGATTACTTTTAGTAGGTCAACATCATCTCTTGATTGATGAGTACCGTCCCTTTTCTTTTTCTTGATTATTGTTTTCTTTGTTCACTAGCTGCGTACCTTCTAATATATGTCATATGTCATTTAAAGATTTTTGGTTTCTTTTGTGTTCTTGGTTAAAAATCCTATCTCACATTTATGCCTCAAGTTACATTTACTTAAATTTTCAATTGTCCAGTTTCTCAAGTGATTTATTTTTTTTTATTTTTATTTTCTTTTTCCCTCTCCTTCTGATCCTTCTTTTTGCTTCTTGTTCTTGGCCTTATGCTTTGGTTCAGGGTTGCAGAGATGTGGTAAGAGCTGCAGATTAAGATGGATAAATTATCTGAGACCTGACTTAAAACGTGGAAGCTTTTCTCCTCAGGAAGCTGCTCTCATTGTTGAACTCCACAGCATTCTAGGAAACAGGTATCTCTCTAAGCCATATATGATATATATGATTATCATTGTTTATATATATAGCTAGTGTAGAACAAAATTTACCTTGATTTGTTTGCTATTTTAAGGATATGGATTAATGGTTTCTTGGGCAGATGGGCACAGATAGCTAAACATCTACCTGGCAGAACAGACAACGAAGTGAAGAATTTTTGGAATTCAAGCATAAAGAAGAAGCTAATTTCTCATGATCATGTTCCAGCTTTAGCAACCTTCACTGATCATATTCACAACCCTAATGGTTCTGATCAGGAAGCTGCAGCTTTCTTCTCTCTCAATACAAACCCTAATCTCATCTTGACTGCTGCTGCTCATCATCAACAAGACCAGCTATACCACCTCCCTTCACCAACTTCAATGCTACAAAGTTTTGGTCAACAAGGAGATTTCAAATTCAATCAATTACCAACTAATACTTACAATCTTGATTTGTCTCATTTGGGTCCTCACCAAATAGTCCCATCACAACCAAATTCTGGTTCTTCTCCTTCCTTTGATCCAATGTGGGCATTGCCTTATCTGCCTCAGCACCTTAGTCCAAATGATCAGCAAGAAGATCAAATTTTGAGCAATGGATTAGGTCCATTACAGTACACTGGAGATAAATTTAATAATGATCAAAGTATTGGAATAATGGGTTATGATCAAAATCAAGCTATGGTGCCTATGATGCCAAAACTTTGTGAGATACTTGAAGGAAGTGGAACTTGTGTTTGCTGCATCCCATCAGCATCATCATCATCATCTTCACAAGAAGTAGTAGTTGACCCACTAGCTAGACTGTCATGTTTTCCATCATCATCATCAGGGAGTTACCCACATGAACCGCAGTTGACTGCAAATCAAATGGAGTATATTGATGCTATCATGTCATCACTGCCACCATCTTCATCATCATCACTATCAGCATTTTCAAATGGTCAATTTGGTGCAAACCCTAATAACAACAACAACAATAACAACAACATTAATCTTCCTTCAAGCTGCAGCTGGGACAATGCCTAGAGAGACAATATTATATTAGCTATTAGGTGGGTCTTTTTTTGTGTGGATTTGATGGGTATTATTCATTTGATACAATGCATAATTTATTTCCTGAAATATGCATAAGATGTTGAGATGCATCTCTTATTGGAAAACCTAAATGTTACTAGTTCAGGTTCTTCAGTGAGTAATGCTTACTCAGGTTTCATAAATATATATGTGTAGACTCTTTTGACATGTTTCTCACCCATAAAATTATTTTTCAAGTCAGTAAAGTCTCCTATATATATACTGAAGTTAGTACCCTACATTTTTCTTATCACTTAATGCTCAAGTCATGTACTTATTAGTCTCTTTCTTTCCTTGGAACAGTTAAAGCTTGGACATTAAACAATGGTCAGTCCATTTACTATACATACCAATCATGTGGTAAAGTTTTAGTAAGTTGATTCCATAAATTGGGGAACATACATAGTCCTCAATTACAAAAGTTGCTGTGCAAATTAAGTCAAGTGGTTAATTTAATTTCTTGTTCTTTTTTTAAAAAAAAAAAAAAAAAAAAAAACTTTTTTCTTTGCTTAGGAGAAAGGTTATTAGTTCCCAAGATAATGTTATTGATGTGTGCTTTAACTGTGTTAAGGTCATAGACAGTGAAGGGAGGGCCTTATCATGTTTGACTTTTTATGGTTAATTTATCATCTTGTGTAATTTTGTTAGTATTGGAGATCATATAGTCAACAATTAATTTTAAGTTACAAGTAATTGAATTGAAGTTCTAAAACTGCAAAAACAAGAAAGTTGCAATTCTAATCAAAGTTAAGAGAAGAAAGGCTTGTGCTAACTACTTGTATTGTATTGATTACATCACACAACCATCAGTACCCTTCTCCATAATGTAACACTAGCAAAGATAAATTTTTCACCCAAAGTTACTCTTGTGTCACACCCCAGCTACGCTGCTTCCTCCTCAAGATGACTTTTTATTATACTTACATATGCAAGCCACCACAATGGTCAACAAAGGTTGGCTTGGTACGACCTCTATTTCATTATGTTTCAAATCTCTTCTTGTTGAAAAACCAGGAGGCATCACTGGTAGTACATCCATTAAAAACTGAGATTTCAGACTGTTGTCTTCGAATGATGTGATAATGTTATGGAGGTGGTGTCTCAGTGCCGTCAGAGGAACTGAAACATGCAGCTCTTTCATCATACAACTTATCATGTTCGCATCATTTAACAGTACTTACTAAAAGTACTGAAGTGCTGACAGTGTACTTTACTCAAAAATTACATGCATTGAGAGGGAAAGGGGATCACTAATTCATCTGATGAAACCCGCTTCTACTTTGGCAAAATTAAAATATAAAAACATAAAAGAGGCATGCCTGTGCTTTGGGTAGCAAAGATTAGCCGTGTCTAAAGCTGTACCCATCTAGTATTTTGCTGGTGCTAGCATGTCTTTTCTTAAACAAATATAACACAGGCTTAAGTGGGCCTTCCCCATTCAAGATTTTCGTCAACCTTTATTCCTTTACTGCTTCTGCTTTACAGAAGATCGCTTGTTTACAAAGTATTCAATTATTGTCAAAATTCAACTCCGATTTCAATGATTCATGACGTTATTCTCCTGTAATTACAGGCCCTTCTTTCCTTTTTAAAAAAAAAAGGAATATGACACAGGAATAAGCTATTCAGCTAAATCATTACAAATCTTTTGCTATTAGGAAGTCAGTCTTCGCACCTCATCAAATAGGACAACAAGAATCAGGCGGTCAACAACAATTTGGTTCGAGTTAATCTCGAGCCGCCTTATCAACCGACAGTTTAATAAGCCAAAGTGCATTCTAGCTGCTACTCCTTTCCCAATTCCAAGATTCAAAGAAGGTTCATGCATGCATGTTTCAGTGCCCATATAGAACACGGGCATCTACAAGATACACTTTGCTTTTAAATGATCATTGTATACCCCAAGACTTGACCAAAATGAGTTGAGCAAAATAGATCACGTCAGCATCCGTACAACACGACCCAAATGCAATAAATGATAAGACTATGATGATAAGGTGATTGTGCAGCAATCTGCATACATTACAATACGTGAACAGTGAACCTGCTGGAAAGCAGACTGGATACCAATATTTCATTTGTATAATCTACTCTACGGTACTTGCAACTTCACCAAGCAACGTATAATGTAGAGCCATCTGGCATCAACCATCTTCCGTCCAAATATACCAGTAATGACCATCATATCCACGTGCATCTTATAGCCATCTGGCATCAACCATCTTCCATCCAAATATACCAGTAATCACCATCATATCCACATGCATCTTAGAGCCATCTTCCGTCCAAATATACCAGTAATCACCATCATATCCACATGCATCTTCCTTTTCATATTCTAGTAAAACAAGTTTTTGAAGACCATTTCAAGATACATACATCATTAAAGTTATGAATATCATCAAATTCAAGCAAAAATTTATACAGAGAACAACCATAAAGCGACCATTCTAAACTGCATTGTGTTTCCCACAAAACATTGAACATAAGCTGAGCCACCAAAAAGGAGCAATAGACTTTCATAATTTGCTTCTCATATGATGAATAAAGGCAGCTTCTAAATGGAAAGTACTTTATTCCAGCAAAAGCATTGACAGAGATGCTAAGCAGTAACCCTTGACCGACCTTTTGCTATTCTTTGAGCAATGACTCTCCTACCACCCTTGGTTGCCTTGCTGCTCATAAATCAATTGCATTAATCACACAAGTCCATATTTTTATTTAACATTAATTTTTTTTTTAAAAAAAAAAATCTATTATGTGTTGTGGGTGTCTGTAGGTGTCTACAAAAGGAAATGAAGAAAAGAAAAATATAACAGACATCATTTTAAACAAGCGAGGGAACGGATCTCCAGCAGGAAAACCACAGAACAGAGCCCTGCCTATGACTTGACAGCATTAACCATGAGCATATTCGACCAGCCATTTTGATGAAAGAACCCTATAATTTATGCATTGGTGAAATTAACTTTATCTTAACAAGTATACCGTACAAGATCCAACAGTGTCATGCAGATTGGGCAGTGCAAGTACTAATTTATCTGTCTAAAGTCTTTAAAAATTTTAGCAACCATCCTGAGTTATATGTTTAACATAGAAAATCAGGTGTCAGGCAGAGAGAGAGAGAACAGAGAGAAATACCGTGCAAAGAACCCATGATTCCTTTTACGCCTGATGAGGCTAGGTTGGAATGTCCTCTTAGGGAATAAGAGCATTGGCTCACTTGATGAATTACCTGAACATAATTGGACCAGCTATGCAAAGATTAAAAGAAAAAGCAAAAAGTACAAATTAGAGAAAATTAGCAGGGCCAGACCCCTGCAAAATAATTGACGGTTTTAGGAATAGATTGAAAGTCAAAAACTCCTTCCACAAAAGAGCTACTTATATTTCTGCAAACTGAATGAAGTTATTTACCTTTAATGTTTGTAGTAGAACAACACAAGATATATACAAAGTACTGTGACAAATTGGGATTGAAGAATTTTACATAAGCATGAGCAGGGGTATATGTTTGTTAGGAGAGATCAATCCAAAAATAGAACAGAATCATCTATGAACTAATCAACTAAGATACCCAATGACTTGTAATTGGTCATAATATAAAACAATGAACAGCCGTTTCCCTAACTATAATCATTGTTAAAAATCACCAAATATCTAATTCCTCCAAGTATTCAGGTTCCTAAACTCTACACAAGTCCTCTCACTTCAAACTGAAAATGCAGAAGTACCAAGGTCGCCACACCAGTAGGTCCTAGTAATCATTCACAAGCCATCTCAAAGCATCAGGACAAAAACCCACTTAAAACGAAAAAAATTTGCACCTAAGCCCACTTATCAGAATCTTCAGAAATAGATGGAGTCCAAAAGTAAAGTTAAGCCTCGACAACTTATTCCAACAAATTGCATCATTTCCAAATGGCAAATCCATTTCTAATCATAAAATAAAAGCATCAAATAAAGTCATATACTAACCTGCACATAGAAACAAGCAAAAATAACGTACACCATTGTTACTAAAAAGGACAAGTAAACACCAACCAGATTCTCTTACTAAAGCATGAACAAGACTTAAATAGACATGTGATTGAACAAAAAGAAAACAGATACCATCACAACACGGATGCCCCAACACGGAATATAGACTCAACGAGGTTTGAAAAACTTAATTATATCTTTTCACCTTTTATTTTCAAGTCACCATGAAATGCCTTTACGACAAAAGATCACAATAATTCCTCATTTTTTCACCAAAAAGGTATAATTTGACCAATCAACTCAAATTTACAGTAATAAGCTCGATTGATACTTCACTAACTTTGGCAATATCAATGTACAATTCAACAACTAAAGCAAAACTTGTCTCCTTTATGCTAAAAGTAACCAGAAAAAAAAACAATAATAACAATAAAAAACAGCTAATTTTGAACAGAGATATTGTACCTTCCGGCAAGAAGAATCGGAGAGAAGGGACGCCACAGGGATGCAAAAAGCTTTCTTTGGAATAAGTGTCGAATGAACAGCCGTCGTTTTGAGGAAAATGGAGAGGCTCTTGGAATCCGGAAAGAGAAGGGAGTAGTTGAGGCGTTGATTTGAGGCAGTGAGATAAAATTTGGTGATTTATGTTAGGGTTTTGCTGCTGAATAATTGGGTTTGATTGGAGGAGCATTCGATTCATTAACGAAGCTCCGCTTCGAATTAGGGTTTTGGTTGCCATTTTTTGTGCACAGAGAAATGATTCGAAAAACCCTAATTCAATTAGTTTAGTCTGTAAGGGGGAGGAGATTGAAGAAACAGAAGACACAACGTGGGCCTCATTACTCAAGTCTTAGGCCTCAATAAAGCCCAAATACAACCCACAGCCGAATTAGATAGGGATCTTTACTTAAATGCCCCAAAAACTAAAGTCAACAACTAAAATACCTCAACTTTTTCTAAATTACCAGTGTGCCCCAAAACCTAAAAATAATTACGCAAATGCACCCGCACCCATTTCCGTCATTCCTGGCTTTCTCCGTGAACGTCAAAACGCAAAATAAAAAAAAACTGGTCCTTTTCTTCTTCTTCTTCTTGCAAAAAATCAATCTCAACAAAAATTCATCAACATATTGAATCATTCTTATTCAAATCTTAGATCTTAAAAAGCTACAATAAATTAACAACAAATCAAGAAATCAAAAAAAAAAAATCAAGCAAGAATTATAAGTGCAGCACTAAGAAGGGTAATTGCATCAATATAAGTGTTGTCTTCTCTTCCCTTTACAAACTTAAGTCCGTAAGGCTGAGTCAACACCATTTCACACTCTACGTATTACTCCTCACCTTCTCCTACTCCTTTACTTTCACTCTCTGATTTTGATGTCTTAGACTTGGTTTCACATGCTTTAACAATAAAAATAAAAGCTTTTTAGGAAAAGGGTATTGGAGAAAGATGTGAAAAAATAGTGGTTCTTGGACAAAAGTTAACTGATTTTATGAGATAAATTGGGTTTGTTCTTGAGTTTAACTATATGTGGAGAAGAGATAATAAAGAGATATGATTTAAAAAAGAAATAGAATATGCTTTTATAAGTAGTAGTAATGTTGGGAGCAGAAAGTTAGAAACGTAAGAGACTTGGAAAAAAGAAAAGGTTTTTGAATAGGTCTTCATATGAATGTTTAAAGAAAGAAAAGATAGAAGAAATGTTTAAAGAAAGAAAAGATAGAAGAAATGTTTAAAGAAAGAAAAGATAGAAGAAGAAGACGAAGAAG
>CATIWK010783273.1:0-14706 GCA_949634005.1 Mallotus japonicus
CCAAAACCTGCTAATTTACTTTTTTAATTGTAATTAAGGCCATTTTGTAATTATTGTTAGTGTAAAACACATGGGCCTTGTCCCAATATATAGTATATGATGAATGTTTGTATTAAATTTCTGTTATTTTTTGGCCCAGTCCGAAGTTGGGCCCAACCAAACCCATCAGAATGACCGAACCGTAACTACCAAATATTTTCGGTCCACCGAACCAATCTTCCCAATGCATTTTTCGGCTTGGTTCGGTGTTGATTTTTACCTTTAAATAACCGACCAAAAATTATCATACCTTAACCGAACCGAACCGACCGATGCTCACCCCTGGTTTCATTAATGAGAGGGCTGCTAGCTATTATAATCAGGGGGAGGGTGTTGATCTGTTTTAGTAGGCATATGGTATTGGGTATCAATATACAGTGGTTCATAATTAGAAACTCTAAGGGTGTTCTTGATGATTTGAGGATTTTCTTCCTCTTCTAAGCTGAGGTGAACTGGTGTCATTCTCTTATGCATTTCAAGTGGAGGAGCGCTTTTCTCTGGAGGACTTTCTTGACAACAGCTGTGGTAGTCGTGGTTTTGAGAGCTTTTATACAATTTTGTCGAAATGGAACATATGGGTTATTTGGGGAAGAAGGTCTCGTCATGTTTGATTTAGAATCAGCAAAAACCATTACAATACACCAGATCTTATGGCAGTTATATTTTTTGGAGTGGTAGGAAGCATTTTTGGGAGCCTTTGTAATTTCCTTGTTGACAAGGTCCTACGCACATACAGTATCACCATGGTTTGCTAATGTGGCGGTGGGTCCCATTAATATAATGAGTTTTCTGTCCACGTCAGCAATAAGGGATTCAATTTTGACCAAAAAGCAAATTGTGTTAAAATTGCAAAGAACAATATGAAATTGGGACATTTTTTGCAAAAGTTTATAAGTTTGGATAAAATTGCAATAGGTCGAAAACATTGGCTTTTTTTCACCAATTGGCCTAATAATAATAAGAACAACATACTTTTAAGTTTCAACATTTAAACACATGTTGAATTCAATTATTTTTCATTTCATTTTTTAATATCAAAACGTTAAATTAAATATACAAAAAATATTTCTCATTTCTTAATTGTTTAAGATATTATCCAATATTTCATTAGATTAAGTGGGGCTAAGGCTTTCTTTTTCTTATTTCATCCTCTATTTTTCTAGGTTCTTTTGAGTTACCTTACCCTTATTTCATATATGGGGCTATCATTGGCACTCGCTTTGCCAACAGTGGCCCTTTTTTTCTTTATTTTTTTTTACTTTCTTTTAGTTTCTATAGTTTAGTTTCTGAATAATTTTTTGTTTGCCTTTCTTGGCTTAAATCTGCCTTCTTTGGGTCTTTTCTATCATCTTTTGATGATTTTTGATCTTTACAGGGATTTGTTATATCAGGAAAAAAAGCAGCAACAAGGTAATAAAAGAAATTTTTGTTTGTTCAAGATGGGTTTGGTCACTCCTATCAGCTCACAAAGGACAACAAGAAGTTTGTCCAGTCGATCAGCCGGATTTTAAACTTTTCTGCACATGTCCATGGCTGGCGTCATTGTACCGGTCGATCACCTTGCGCGGCATCATTATACCGGCATTTCAAGTAACCTTTTCTTTTTATTTCTTAGTATTTGGGTTATGGTTGGTGTTGCTTTACTTGTCTTGATCTATCATTTTTTCTGGATTTTTTGATTATCTATGCTTCTTTTGTATCAAACTCAAAAAGTTTGTATCAACTCTTGGCCAAAAGGCATCTTAATATATTTCAACTTATGTTGTTTGACAAAAAAAAAAAAAATTCATTAGATTTGATTTTGACATTATGTAAAAGAAATCATGATTTGCTATGACGGGCAAACTAATTAATTGCAAAGAATATCAACAAAAGATTATCAACTAATTGTCACGGGGAGGCTAACCTGATGGGGTGTGTAGCACCCACATTTATAAAGCCAGGATCCCCTCTATAACTTTTCAATGTGGGATTTGTGACATTCTATCCCATCCGATTGTGCAACGCGCTCGTTGCACCAACTCTGATAACACTTGTCACGTGGCCATTACCTTCTTATCACATGGTCATTACCTAATACTGGCTTTTTTTTTTTTTGGTCAAAACACAAAATTATACTATATTGTTATACAGAGATACAATCTTCTGGGCATCAGTACATAAGAACGCAAAGAAGCAAACCCAGAAAAAACTACAGGAAATTGATAGTTGAAGAAAGAAAGCAACAGCTACTGAAACTAAAGGACCAAGAAAAGAAAAAGAAAAGGTCACAGAGAACGCCGGTACAACGGCGCCGAGCAAGATTAACGACCGGTGCAACGTCTCCGACCATGGACAGGTGAGAAGCAGTTTGGTATCCGATTGATCGACCGGACAAACTGGAGGCTGTCCAACGCGATCTGATGGGAGTGACCAAACCCATCTTGAACAAACTAAATCTTTTACTTCCTTGCTGCTGCTTCTTCTCCAAAGCTACCAAATCCCTGCAAAGCAAAATCATCAAAAGATGAAGGAAAGACCCAAAGAGGGTAGTGACAAACCAAGAAAGGCAAACCAAAAGATTATTCAAAGATTTACTAGTTATATTAACAGACTAATATATAATATAAACAAAAGGAGGGAAAGGAGCCAATTTCCGGCCAAAAATGATCGGAAATTGGTTCCAGAATGCAATATCAAGGGGGCGGTTCAGCAGAGGTAGAGAGAGTTATGGAGAATTCTTAATACTGGCTTATTGCTTATTATTCTTTAGCAAAAAATTTCACTACGAATAAGAGCCAAATTATAAGCTTATGATTAATTGTGTTCTCCCTTTAAAAATGTTGCATGCCCTTTACAACTTAAGAATCGCAAAATGGATTAATTGAGGCTCAACTAAAATAGAAACAACAAAACACAAGCACCATTTGTGCAGGCTCATATGATAGTGATAGTTTCTATTCATGACGGAAAACACTAAGAAGTACCACAAACTAAGCTCTAAAGACATTACAAGGTAAAAAACCAAATGTGGAAGAGAAAAAGCTTTTTCCAACACATTAGTGGATAAAAGGAAAAAAAAAAAATGAACATAAAACTGAAACTATTGGTCATTTCATTTCTTAAATCCTCTTGAACATCTCATATTCTAATATAGATCTAAACTGCCTGCCTGTTTCTCTTCTTGACACCAGACTTGGCAACCTTAAGGCTCCTGTGAACAGCACTAAGCCTAGCAAGAGCAGCTTTCTTCAAATCTGGTCTGTAGTAATTATCTGCAACCTGAGACACAAGAGCAAGCCAACTGATCGGTGAAATGTGTTTTGCATCCTCGAATCAATAAAAGCTTTTGCGAAGCTAAAAAAAACACGTACATCCCCTAACAAAAATTGAAATTTGAGTTGCAATAGCATGGATGGCAACGAATTTTCATTCATTATGCACAAGGCATATAGTACATAATCAGGCATAGACAACTGAAATGACAATAGAAAAAAAGCTCAGAAGCCAAGCGTAACAAGTATATCTCATTGAAGAACCATCAACTAATGATGATCCTTCTTATATGTTAGCTTTTCATCATTGCTTAGTGAAGCCAGCTACACTTCAAGTGCGTAGATTTCCAATACAACAATTACAGTGAAGAAATGCTAATGCTCGTAAAAACAACAAACAGCCAAAAATAATCAATCAAATCAATTAACGAGCTCAATTAAACATATTAACAATTACTAAGTAAAAATCTAGGCCAACAGACGACGTTGATCACTGTACCTGATTGTTAACAGCCTTAGCCATGCGGCGAAACTCCTTCCTCATAACCGACTTATGTAGCAAGGCAGCAGGCTTGTTCTGCTTCCTAGTCTTGGTGGTCACAAGCACCACTGATAGATCCTTCCCGCCTCCCTGAATACTAACCGTCTTCTTGTTTGCCAAACCTAATCGAAAAAACAGAACAAAGAATTTAAATCCAAAACAACAATTTAGATCCGAGAAAATGAATTCGAAGCTAGTGTTTGATATACCTACCGGAGTGCTTGTAGGAGTTGAGATTATAGAGATTGTTACTCTCCTTGCTAAACTGGACGCTAGCGTTGCCTCTGCCAAACTCTTTCACCAGAAAAGAGTTGTTCTTCTTCACGATCTCCCAAATCAACTGCCCTGGAACTGTCGCCATCTTCAAATACCTCTTCACAGCAACGGAAATGGACACGACGTCGTACAGAACGACCGGAACTCGCAGTCACTGATGACGGAGACCAGCTAGAGGCGAAGCAGGGTTTTAAGCTGTCTGCGGCGTTAGTTTTTTATACACACTTTTAACAAAACCCTAATTAGAAAAATAAATAAGGCCCGTTATTTGGGCCTTTTGAGGCCCAGTAATTAAACAAAGTTTCAGAAAGCGTCTTGAGGTTCGTTTAAATCACGAAAGCACCATTCTAAACCAGTAGACCCTTTGTGTTCTGCCGCCGTTCTGGTATTTGGGGATTTGTTTGGTGGTGTGGTGGCAGAGAAGGAGAAATGGGGAGAAGGATACTAAACGATGCGTTGAGATCAATGGTGAATGCAGAGAGAAGAGGAAAATCCATGGTTCAACTGCAACCAATTTCTACTGTGATGTCCTCTTTTCTCAAGATCATGAAACATCGAGGTAAAAAATTAGAAAAATTCGTTAAATTAGTGCCATTTAGCCATCTATATTTCCATAAATCACTGATCACCTCTGGTTCTCTGTACTTGTGTTTACTCTATGTGATGACTTTTCTAGGGTATATCAAGAATTTTGAGGTTCATGATCCACACAGAGTTGGGAGGATTACAGTGGAACTGCAAGGCAGGATAAAAGATTGCAAGGCTCTCACTTACAGACAAGACATCAAGGCGAAGGAAATAGAAGCGTACAGAGTGCGAGCACTTCCTACTCGTCAGGTTCGTTGTTGAATGTAAGCTTTTTGTCCGCCGGTTAATTTTTGTGTGTTTGTTGGTGATTTTCTTTTTGGTGCAGTATGGTTATGTGGTGATAACTACTCCAGATGGTGTGCTGGACCATGAACAGGCAATTGAAAGGAATGTGGGCGGGCAGGTTCTTGGTTATTTTCATTAAATGTGCTTCAAAACTTTTACAGGGTTGATGAGCAAAATATGTAATGTCTTACACTGTTGATTGAAGTCTCAAATTTT
Source organism: Mallotus japonicus (assembly GCA_949634005.1). Taxonomy (NCBI): domain Eukaryota; kingdom Viridiplantae; phylum Streptophyta; class Magnoliopsida; order Malpighiales; family Euphorbiaceae; genus Mallotus; species Mallotus japonicus. Next base: position 5,200 of record CATIWK010783273.1, read on the forward strand.
GTATTACAGAAATAAATTTGATGCCGATGTATCTCTCCAGTCTCCAGTAATTTTTGTTTGTACTATTTGTTATTTGTGGCTCTTTCCTGTATTTCCTTGGATAATAGATAAGTAAGGTTGCAAAGTGGATCCATTAATCTTCTTCTAATGGAGAAATTAACTTTTCAAAACTGCCAAATCGATGAATTTAGTCTCATCGGAGTATTAATAAGGGGAAAAAACCGTTTTTGATTGATGTAAAATTAAGTATCTTTGATTGCTCGATTGCCAACATAAGTCACTAGCCTGTGCTTTGGCCATGGCCTTTTGGTTTATCAATCAACCATTTCGTCACACTGCAATGCCATTATGAAGAACAATTTTCAGATGACAGGATAAAGACGCCAAAGATAGCACGCGAACAATTTTATTGCCTTATATATGTATTCTGCTGTTCAAATAATCTTACGTTGCATCATACAATATTTCTGTGAGACTATGCAGATGATGCTTTCGCTTGAAAATCCAAACTTAGTAAAGTCGCCTGCAGATTGTGATTCCATCACCCAATGAAGCATGTGAAATTTGGACACGAGGATCAGCAGCAAGCAACTTGTTAAGTTCAATTGTGAGCTGTCTGCCCATTCTCATCCACTCTGGAGTTGCCTCTTCAGGCATAGCAACCGTCCCTCCCCAAAGAGTGTTATCATAGACAACTATTCCACCCACCTTCAGCAATTTAAGAATCCTCTCATGGTAGTTCCAGTAGTTGATTTTGTCAGCATCAACAAAAGCAAAGTCGAAACTGCCTTCATTTCCATGCTACAGAAAAACAACAGAGAGAGAAACTAACTATAGATTCAAGCAAACCAAATCCAAGGTTAAATAAAACTGTTGTGAGGAAGATGATGGAAAATTTGGTCCATGTATCCTTACATCTTTCAGCAGCTTATCGAGAACTGGTAAAGCCTCAGATTCTACGAAGTCAATTTTGTGTTCAACACCAGCTTTTCTTATAATTGGCAGACCTATCTCATAGGTATCACGATTGATATCTATGGCAGTAATCTGCAGCAATACAGTAAGGAAAAGTGCAGTGCCGATAAAGATTGATGAATCTGATAAACTGCACTGCCATATACACCACAATCTGTGCTGATATTTAATTGCTCTAGAAAATGAGGATTTCTTACCTTACCATCATCAGGAATTGAAAGAGCAGTGAGGAGAAGGGAATAACCAGTGAAAACTCCAACTTCGATTGTCTTTTTTGCATTTACTAGCTGCAGGAGCATAGCTATTAACTGACCAGCATCTGGAGAAGTAGCCATTCCAGCCCTGGAGAATCACAAGCTAATAATATTAGCCTTTCAAGAAGTGAAATGGTTACAAAATACGCTTGCTTGCTACTTAGAGAGAGCCACCGATAGAACAGAGAGCATACTGATCTTCTGTTGAAGAGTTCCATCATAATTCGGCACAGGAAACGCATTACATAAGCTAATCCTACTTGCCCACTAGTTTCAATCTATTTCATTAGTGTTTAATTAATTTAGTTATTCAAAAAATTAAACTCTCAAGTTCATAATCAAAGGAAGCCCAGTAATTTCGGGATTATATATATTCAGTATGTGCAGAAAAAATACTAACTGAACAGAAGAAAGAAAGAAAGGACTATTGCCTTGGGTGGGTAGCAGTGACATTTCTCAGCTCCCTGAGAGGCTCTGGTTCGCGTGGGTACACACTAGTCTCCTGCACGTACTGTCAAAACAACAGAAACATGACATAGATAAGAATTGAACATGATAAGAACTAATAAAAGATAAGAAGAGCTCTGGCTCTGGCTCTGGCGCCTGGCTGAGCTATTAGACCAAACCTGATACAATTCGTCGCTTTTCAACAATCCCTTCGACATGGCAATTTAGTAACTGCTCCACAGAAACCTACAACCGAAAAAAAATTGTCATTTTCACCTTCTGATCTGGGCAAAGTTTGGTGGTTGTTTATCAAGAATCATCAAATTGCGCTTACGAGATTGGTGAATGTCAATTATTTGAATAAGAACGAACAGTGGCAGGGGCAGCTACCAAACCTATATTATACTCTGCTATAATCTGAGGAGAGCCGAAGGCTGATTATGATGGAGATTGGAAAGAGGTGTCGGTGATGCTGAATTTGCGCTCGATGATCTATGCGACGACACTTTGCCTAGTTCTTTTCTTTGTTTTATTCTTATTTATTGGAGAAACCTAAAATATTACTAAAATAAAACAATTCACACTCCTCTATCTATCCGCCACACTCAATCTGATTTCTATAATTCGTAAAAAATTAAACAATTTAATTTTCCCGAATTAAAATAATATAAAAATTTTGGAGACAAGGTCGTCTTCTCCTTACCTTTCACATAATATAATATAATATAAATTAATCAATTAATTCAGTTATATTTTACTAGATTCATTGGAATTGGAAATTTCATCCTCGATAACATCGTACTAAAATAAATTTAAATTTTTTTTACCTGTAAAATAATTATTTCAAGGTGCGTTTTATAGTTATTTTATTTTATTTTATTTATAATCATCATTAGATGATAAAAAATACTTTCATTCTATGGTAATAAATACAAAATAAAAATAAAAATAAATTATTTAGAAAATAAAGTAACAATACAATATCTCTATTTCAATATATTTAATTTAATTTAAATCAAATATGAAATAAAAATTAAAGTAACTTTATATATAATCAATTAACTAAATTGTCTGTAAAATTCGATCTAGTGGCTAAATTTTGGTGGCATAGTGGAGATCTCGGGTTGGAGACCCTCTCTTTCCGCTAGGTTGTAACAAAAATAAAATTAACAAAATTACATGTAAAATTTATTTTGATTTCTAATTTTGTATTATTTTGTACCTCTAAAAATTTAATTTTATTTAAATGCAATGTTTTACAACGATGGACGAAGGATTGGTGCTACAATTTTTTTCCAGTCAACAATGGTTGCATTATTTTTCCAATTAACAATGATTTTTAAGTTGAGTTAAAGAATACAAGTTAACTTCAACGTTCAACTGGACACATTCAACGTTCAGTTGGACCCAAATAGATAAACACAAAGGTAGACATTTTCTTGGTAGTAACACTTCAAGTTAACAATTCAATTCAAAAGCAACAACAAAATGAAGTTGCATTTCGTATATATTGAAATCAAGCACACAACAGAATCAAACAAGCAGAATGATCATAGATCATAATACAAAATAGGTATGGATGTGGAAAGGCTCCAACTCGAGACTTTTCTACTATTTTGTTTTTTAGTTAAATTCAAGTTTCTATTTGTAAATTTAGATCATATTAGACCTTTCGTAAGTACAAACAACTGGTTTCACGTTTTATTAATTAATATATATTTTTTAGGTCGTAAAGGGACTCAGTAGATACGCCTGCAAATGGTAAATCCATCACCCACTGGAGCAAGAGAAATTTCAAGGCGATTATCAGCTGCAATCTTGCGATTAAACTCCAAAGCAAATTTCCTTATCTCTCTTTTGAACTGAGGAACAGTCTCTTCAGGCCAAGCAACAGTTCCACCCCAAAGAGTATTGTCATAAATAATCATTCCACCAACTTTGATCAATTTCATCAGCTTCTCATGATAATTATGGTAATTTTCCTTGTCTGCATCCACAAATGCAAAGTCAAAGCTCCCTTCATTTTCTTCCTGCAAGAAAACATCAAAATCATATATGTGGCCAAATTGGCAGTAAGAAAAATTGGCAACTTCCGTATATATAATTGATAAGATAGCCTTTCAAGAAACCCTTTCATGGAAAAAAAAGGCAACAGTTATTAATTAATGAAGAAACCAAGAAAATGTTATGGTCAACTTACATCTTCCAAGAGCTGATCAAGAACTGGTAGTGCCGGGGACTCAATGAAGTTGATTTTCTGTTCAACACCAGCCTTTTTAATAATAGGCAAGCCTATTTCATAAGCTTTTCGATCGATATCTATGGCCGTAATCTGCCACGTATAATCACACACGACTATATAATAACAAGTCTTTTTCATTTTTTCAGTACGAAAATAAGGAATGGACATGATTCAGAAATTAAACCTTGGCATCATCAGGAACTGTAAGGGCAGTTAAGAGGAGAGAGTAGCCAGTAAATACTCCAACTTCAATAGTCTTCTTTACATTCATCATCTTCAAAAGTAATGTCATTAATTGACCAGCATCTGGTGCAGCACCATAGAAGAAGCTGCATATATACACAATTTTTTTAGCATGCGTAATGGCAGGCTGAGAACACGAACGAAAACGAAATCAAAATTAGTGCGTACTTTGGGTGGCTTGCAGTAGCCTCCCGCAGCTCCTTAAGAAGAGGATGCTCTCTTGGGAAGACGCTCGTCTCTAATATGTACTGCCATGCATGATATAAGAAGAAACTTAATCGGATAACTCCATTAATATTACTAACAAAATAAGCAACATTACGAATTGGTTAATTATATACATACATCATATAGCTCTTCACTCTGCAGCACGAAATGGGGCCTTTCGACTTGTACTGCTGCGATTCTTCCCATGTTCTGCTGTTATCAATATACATAATATACACACAACCATTAGTTATATTTTCTTGTTCAAGAAAGAACAAAAATATAGTGGAGGAAAAAGAAGACCAGAAAGCATATATTAGACCCGAGAAAATGAAGAAAAGAAGCAAAAGAAAAGATAGGAGGAGAGGTACAGTACTTGAATTTTGAGGTATATGGATGAACTGTTTGATTGAAAGCTCTGAAATTTGAAGGTGTGTCACCTCAGTGGATACCAAATCTTTCGTTCACTTGTTTGAACAAGCAAATCTAACAGTAATATATATATATGCACGTAAACATAAATAATTAATTAATTAATTATACTTAGGATGCAGTTTTTTCTCGGGTGTTGTCTCTTTCGTTCAAAGTCATACATGTTTTTTTTATGGTGGAGATTTTTGCCATTGATTTTGCACTCCATTTTTGTTTTGTTGGAATTATAAATTACATAATGTGTTGAAAATTTTTATTCTTTTATTAATTACAATTACTAAATCACCATTTTTTTCATTTTTCTTCTAAATTTATTGTTTGATGATTGAGTTTTTTTTGCGTTAATAAAATTTAATATAATCAGTTATTTTTTATAAGTACTCTTCAATTTTTAACTTATCTTGATTGTAAAATTTCCAACAATTATAGTAAATAATATCATATGCACATAATTTTATTTTTTATATTTATCATTAATTTATAAAAAAATAATTTAAAAATCAAATTATGTGATTAAAAAAATTATTATAAAAACTCAACAATAATTCATCATATAAAAAGTATTCATAAATTCAATGAATAAAGCTAAAATCAATTTACATGTAATTTATATCAAATATATACCAACAAATACTCTAATTAAATTATATTACGAAAAGTATATTTGATAAAAAAAATATATAGCACTTACTTTTCTATTATTAATATGTTATAACACTTGTCTTAAAATTTAAAATTACAACAATTTTTTATATGATGAATTTTCATTAGAAATTTTATAATATATGTTTTTAATCATGTAATTTGATTTTTATATTATTTTTAAAAAATTATGATAAGAAAAATAAAATAAAATAATGTGCATTTGATATTAAAAAATTGTTCATAAAACTAAAAAAAAACTAAAAAACTATTCATAAAAAGTGAAAATTTGTTATTTTTTTTTTATAATTGGTGCAAGTTTTATAATTGTCTAAACAAATTAAAAGGTAAAGAATGTTTATAAAAAAATAATTGGCTGTACTAAATTTTTTATGCCAAAAAAAAATGATGTAAGCTCAAGCACAAGTAGTTTTATAATTTTAAATATTAAATAGTAAATTTAGATAAAAAAAAATTAAAAAGAGTATAGTTTAAGAATATAGTTAATGAAAAAATAAACATTATAAACAAAGAGTAATTATGTAATCTGAAATTCCAAAAAAAAAAAATGGAGTGTAGAAATAAATGGGTGGAGTGTAAAAATCTCCACCCTTTGATCTAAATTACATGTAAATTGATTTTAACTCTATTTATTGAATTTATGAATGCTTTTTTTATATGATGAATTATTGTTGAATTTTTATAATAATTTTTTAATCAAATAATTTGATTTTTAAATTATTTTTTAAAAAATAATGATAAATATAAAAAATAAAATTATGTGCATATGATATTTAAAAAAATCTCTTCATCATAAAAAATAAAAAAAATATGTTATTTACTATATAATTGGTGCAAATTTTACAACCAAAATAAGTTAAAAGTTAAAAAATAATTATAAAAAAATAACTCAGCTCATGTCCCATTGTTCAAAGGATTATAAAAGTCTTTGCAATTTCGACCGGCGCATAATCTCTCTAATCTGATGTAATGCGGAATCTTCCAAAACTTTCCGGTTCACCAACCATCCATATGCATCAGAGAGCCACGGAAATACTAACATTTTCCAGAATGACTGCTCCACTGTTTGTAGTAAACTGTCACAAATGGATGCCTGATAATACATATGCCACAATGCCATTTGAGAATTGAGAGAAAAACTTCCCAATAAATGTAACTGCACGCCAAGAAAATCACTCCTCTAAGGCTTTTATTCTACAAATATATATAATTATTACAAGGGTGGAGATTTTTGCATTCTGTTCATTGATTTTTGTACTTCATTTTTATTTTGTTAGAATTGTAAATTATATAACTATCCTCGTTGAAAGTTTTTATTCTTTTATTAATTACAATTATTAAACCACCATTTTTTTTCATTTTCCTTTTAAATTTATTGTTTGATGTTTAACATTTTAAAACTACTTGTAATTGAGTTTTTTTTTTGCGTTAATAAAATTTAATATAATTAGTTAATTTTTTATAAGTATTCTTTAACTTTTAACTTGTCTTAATTGTAAAATTTGCACCAATTATAATAAATAACATATCTTTTATTTTTTATGATAAAGAGGTTTTTTTAAATATTATATGCACATAATTTTATTTTTCATATTTATCATTATTTAAAAAAATTAATTTAAAAATCAAATTATGTGATTAAAAAAATTATTATAAAAATTCAACAATAATTCATCATATAAAAAAGCATTCGTAAATTCAATGAATAAAGTTAAAATCAATTTACATGTAATAGAGCTAAAAGTCATTATGGAAATGTTAGTAGTTCCGTGGTTCTCTAATGCATATGGATGGTTGGTGAACCCAAAATTCTTGAAAAAAATTGTGTAAATTCAAACACAAGTAGTTTTATATTTTTAAACATTAAATAGTAAATTTAGATAAAAAAATAAAAAAAAAAGTATAGTTTAAGAATAGTAGTTAATGAAAAAATAAACATTATAAACAAAAAGTAATTATGTAATCTGAAATTCCAAAAAATAAGTGTAAAAATAAATAAATGGAATGCAAAATTTTTTGTCCCTTTCCTTAACGGTGATAATAATTCGTAATTAAGTATAATTAATAATGCTACGGACCAGCTCACCAGCATGAATCCTGCAGAGTCAAAACCCGGAAACTTGCTTCCATCGCATGCCTCAATGGCCGGCATGGGAAGAGCCATTGAGCACGTCAGCATGGTGGACAACTTTTAGAAAAAAAATGTGATGGCTAGATCGAATATGCATGCATCAATCCGTAAAATGGTTGTGGTGGTATAGCTGCCACTGCAACCGGCACCCGCTCTTTGATTGATCGACGATTAAGTTATTTATAGATGTCAAGTGTTTTATAAATAAAAAAGAAGGATAAAGATCACGACACAACAGTACGTCGGGACCGCAATATAATTACTATTATGCTTCTAATTTAATTTTGTATTAGATTATTAAAAAAATTTATAGGTTAAGGGTGTTTAAATCCATAAAAAAATTTAAAAATAAAATCAAATTTACCTAAGGATAAAAAAAATAATAAGGATAAGGATAAAAAAATTTGCAACCTAGGTTTTAAATTTAAAAAAATTAAATTTTCAAAAAAATAAAATTCATAAAAAATAAAAAAGGTAAGGAGGCAATTATTGCTATCCTCGATGTTAATGTTCATGTCGAGTGTAGAGAACTAGAGATATATATCACTACTCTAAAAAGAAATAGTATATGGTACGAAAAGTAAAAAAAAAACTTATTATTTTAATTTTCATTATAATTTTATTTTAAAGTTCTTTTAACTGGATTACTAATTTAAATTTCTTTTTCATCAGAAATATATTATTTCAATTAAATTTATACAATAAACTAGTCGTTAATCCGAATTTTGCACGGACTGTAAATAATACACATATTTTATAATAATTATTTAAATAATTTTAATAATTAAAAACTACAAATGAATCAAATATAAAAGTAAAAATTTAAAAAGTTATTGTGATAATTTTATTTGATTATTGTATGTATATTGTTAATATGCATAGTAATAATATATAATAATTGAATAAATAAAATAATTGAGAAATTACAGATTTTTTACTCTTACATTGAATATAAAAAGGAAAAAAAAAATCTTTAGTTGAATAAAAGATAGATTTTTAGTTATAATAAAAAATATAATTTTTTATGGAAAGAAAAATAATATTTTAAATGTAATAGAATTAAAGTGTTTTACCTAATAAATGTATTTTGAAATAACATAATTTTTTATGAAAGAATATTGTGAATTTTAATAATTCAATATATAAGCGTTTAAGAATAAATGATAAACTATATAGAGAGACACTTGCTAAATTTTGAGTTTAATGACTTTGAAGCTAAGAATTTAATATATATATATATATATATGAATAAAAGATGAACTATGAAGAGAGATACTTGGTAAATTTTGAGTTTAATGACTTTGAAACTAAGAATATATATAGGCCAAATCCATACTTAGCCCTCTGAACTTTTGGCCAAAATCCCATTAGCCACCTAAACTTCTAAAATGACTTTATAGACACATCAACTTGTAAAATGTGACCTTATAGACACCTTCGTACAAGGTTTGATTGCACGCGTCTCAGCTGAGAAATTGGCTCAATTTACCTTTTGTTGACAAATTTCTTTTTAGTCCTTGAATTTATATTTAAAGTTCAAATAGGGTCAAATTGATTATTGTACACAAAAAAATTAGGCCAAATATATACTTTCTAGTTCAATTAACTTTATAATCTAAAAAAATAATAAAAATATTATTTAAAAATTTTTTACAAAAAAATAGTTATTTTAAAATAAAATTAAAATAAGTTAAACAAAAATTTAAAAGTATCTTAATATTTATAAAATCATAAAAAAATTCATACTACAACAATAATAAATTTATTATTTACAACTTTTTTACAAATACATAAGTTATTTTAAAATAAAATTAAAAAAAATTTAAAAATATCTTAATATTTATAAAATCATAAAAAATTCATATTACAACAATACCTAAAACTGTATTGTTTCTCTCATTCACACCTTCTCT
>CATIWK010783313.1:0-40892 GCA_949634005.1 Mallotus japonicus
TCTAATTTTTTTTTCTATGTCATACCTTGGAACTAAACAAATAAATCATTGAAAACTATTATTGAGATTTGAAGATTGATCATTCTAAAATAATGAGAAACACAAATTTTGCTGTATGTTAAAGTTCTTTATTTATATAAATAAATTATTTAAGTGTTACATCATGATATTTTATAAGAAATTCTTGAACATATTTTTATTGAATAATTGAAGATACACAATAATACTGTACATTATAAAAAATGCATAAGTACTTGAAGCAATTTTTATTTTTATTTTGGACGTGCAGTTTGCTCTAGAAGTCTATTACTATTAAAAAAAAATTATTTTCATTAAAATCGTCTTTAAAACTAGACATTTTACTTGGAAGATTATTTGGTAATGTTCCCATCTGTTGCCATCTTTGTCTTTCTACGATATCTTTTTTAAATCAATTTAGGTTTTTACCATTATCATTTTTTTTTGCGCTATAGTCAATTTTCCATTAATAATAATAATAATAATACTAGTAGTAGTAGTAAAATCACTTATTGTATTGTTTTTTTTTTTTTTTTTGAAAAGACTTATTATATTGTTAATTAGTCCCAATTGAAAGAACTAATTTAATCTATTAAACCTATTTATTGGCTTATCTACTGCTGCAATGATCCCCATTCAACAAACTTACCATAATATTTAATGAAATTTTATTATGGCAATTAGACCTATGAGATAAACAATAAACAGAAACATTATTATACGCTTAGATCTTGGTAATCAAGATTCAAGGCCAAATTGACCTTTCAATGGAAAATGATAAACCCAGATGGAAACATATATTTTTTTCACATCACTTTCCATAAGAACAGAAAAGGGAGGATTCACTGCACTATGATGTACTCTAGCAACCATTTCTAGCGAATGAATGTACTATTATAAATAGCCACACCTTCTGCCACAACTACAAGCTGCATTGCTAATTTTTGTTAATCTTCTTCACTCTGCATTTTCTCTTCTTGCTTGCCAAAAAATGGTGAGACATCTTTCTTTTTCCATGGTATCTTAGCTTATTGGATTGAATTAGAATTAGAATTTTAGTTCAATTTGGACCTTTCTTTATTATTATTTTCTTCATGCAGGATCTTTACACCATATTCTTGGTCTTGTGCATGGCTACATTGGGGTCAAGCGGGGCTCCTGGTGTTCTAAATGTAATGGATTTTGGAGCTGTTGGAGATGGAAGAACAGATGATTCCAAAGTATATACATACCTTAATTTGTTTTGCATATATTAGTATTTTTTTTTCTTAATTTGCTAGTATATTAAGGCATATTTAGCTCTAAATGTTTTAAAAAAATCGGTCTTTCTTTTTATGCATCTACTATATCGGATACTGGAGATAATAATTGAACTTGCATGAAAAATGAATCATTAATTTGCAGGGTATCAATAGAAATTTTAGACTAATTTTTCCATATAAGGTATGACATCTGTATACATATACAAATATAAATACAGGCATTTATGAGGGCATGGCAAGCAGTCTGTGGAGCTACACATAAATCTGCTCTAGTGGTACCAGCAAGAAGAACATTTTTGTTGAAGCCTGTGAAATTTCTTGGCCCATGCAGGTCCCCTAGCATTCACTTTCTGGTAAATAATTTATCTATTCTTTTATCAACATCAACATTTACTAATTAATTGCCAAGTTTAGCTAAACTATTTTTTTTTTTGAAAAAAAATAATTATGTACAGATTAAAGGGAATATAGTAGCACCAGGTATGATCTCACAATGGAGTACACCATACATGGGCAGTTGGATTGTGTTTATACAAGTAAATGGACTTGCTGTTGTTGGTAATGGCCAAATTGATGGCAGTGGCTCTGACTGGTGGAACTGTTTCTTGGTGGGTCAACCTTACTATTAATCTCAACTCAATTCATTGTTCTAATATCAATATTTAATCTTTATGTTGAAGAAAATTCTTGCTAATGATTTTAATTTATGTATTTGTGCAGAGAAGTCAGTGCTTGAGACCTATGGTAAGTTTCAATATCAACCAACTACAAATGCAAATATATAAAAATTTTAGAATGTGTTAATTTAACCGATAAATGGTGGGTGTATAGGGGATGAAATTCCATTTATGCAACAACGTTCAAATTGGAGGATTGAGAATTATAAATAGTCCAGCAAGGTTTCTGTCTGTATCTCACTGTGACAGTGTGCTAATCTCAAACCTTCAAATTAATAACCCTGAAACAAGCCCTAACACTGATGGGATGGATCTTACTCACTCAACCAACGTCCAAGTTAAAGACTGTCACATTTCCACAGGTACAGAATTATACAAGTAAACTATATTATTTCACCACTATTGCTGCCCTTCTTCTTCTTTGCTCTTTTAATAATGCTGTTCTCTAAAAAAAAATTTGTAGGTGATGATTGTATTGCAATTCTTGCCGGATGCTCCCACATCAACATTACTGGTGTCTCATGCATTCGTGGCCATGGTATAAGGTTTGTAGTGATTCAGAAATCGCTTTATTAATCAGATTACGCCTGATCAGTTTTAATTGTTAAATCTAATTTAATAGTTAGTGAATTAGAACATTAATATTGCTCTTGATCAACAATAAGCAAATTGTTTTGACTGTTTTTGAATTGTAGCATTGGAAGCATGGGGCACAATGGAGATTATGACACAGTGGAAGAAGTGCATGTGAAGCATTGTAGTTTTGGAGCAGCTCTAAATGGAGCACGTATCAAAACATGGCAGGTAAGAAAATGGGAGATAAATGTACATAAAACTATCATCTAATATAAGCAAAGTCACCCATTTTTTCCCTTCTTTGTTTCTTTCAGGGAGGATCAGGATATGTCAGGAAGGTTACATTTGAGGACATTACAGTTTCAAATACTTCAAATCCTATTAATATTGACCAATTTTACTGCCCTGAAGGACATTGTGCTAAACAGGTGATATATATAAAAAGAATTACCTAGTGTAGCTGCATGCCCATGTGCGTACTGAACTATTTATGTCCTGACACTAGTGTTTTTTTTTTTTTTTTTTTTTTTTTGAAGGCCAAAGCGGTCAAAATAAGCGACATTACATTCGCGAGATTTAGAGGGAGTTCGTTCACAGAAACTGCAATTAACATAGCATGCAGTGAAACTGTAGGTTGCTCTAATATTGTGCTCGACAACATCAACATTGCTGCTTCAAGTGGTGGCAACAAGGTTTCATCCAAATGCATCAATGCTCATGGAAGATCTGCGTCTACAACTCCTCAAGTTAATTGTTTATCGAAATTCTAGCCCTGTAATATCCCCGTTAGTTAGAATAGCTTTATAGCTCATTGCACCATAGCCATGTCTCCTTTTGCTCCACATTGGGCACCCTGCAAATTAATTAAGTTGTAACTATCATCTTTACCTTGAATAAAATGATGTGCACTTACTTTTTTGCTGCTCTCAAATCTCAATCTCTGATACTTATACATATAAACTAAATCTAGCATATATTTTTTCTTTTATAGCTTATGCTTAACGATCAATTGGGTCAACTGCAATTTTTTTTTTCTTGAACTGGGGAAGAGGAAGATAAGGATTATGGAACCCTTAAATTACAGATATTTTGAAGAAAGTTATACCACTAAAGTATTCAATCTTCGGTAGATCAACTGCAACTTATAGAGCTGATAATTAAGCTCTAGATTTCATGTATATACTTCCTGATGAAGAAGGAGTAATGACTAAATCATGGTTTTTAATGCTAAACATTTTTGTTCTAAATGAGAACATCTATATATACGTTTTTTTAGGAAACTAGTGATTTTTATTAGGTAAGCATACTTATTTGGGAACCATCTACACATTGGGAATATGTTTTTTTTTTTCTCTTATTACTTTCATTGTATTTATTTAAATAATGAAAATCCCAGAAATCTTGCAGCAGCCTTAAAAGAAATATATCTATGCATATATATGTTTTATGATGATATTTATGAACATTGGTACAGCACATTGCAATTCATTGGAGGAGAAAAAAAAACTACATTGTTCATCTCTAGTGTGTCACAGAAATTCCACTTCAATGCTTTGCAAATTAAAGGTAAAATGTTACCTTATGACTTTTCACTATTTTTTTAATTCATTGCAACAGGATCATAAATTAAGAATTTAATATCATTATTATTTTTCACATACTTTGATTTAAGCAGGAATTGCTCATTACGTTCATGGTTTTAGCACTGGCAAGCTGGCTAGTAGGCACAGGTACAAGTCAAGCAATTCCTTGTAGTATTATTACAGATGTAATGCAATATGGAGCTGTTGGAGATGGAGAAACAGATGACTGTAAAGTAACGTCTTTCCTGACTAAAACTAGCATTAAAAACCATCATAAAGAATTTTCTTAAATTGGAATTTTTTATTTGATATCCGGTATTCGGCAGCTACATGATTTATTTGTCTTCATGAAGGCTTTTCTGAAGGCTTGGGAAAGCATTTGTAGTTGTACTTTAACTTCAGCAACCCTACTAATACCAGCAGAAAAAACATTTTTGTTAAATCCTGTCAAGTTTGAAGGTCCATGCAAGTCCTCCCCAGTAAACATCCAGGTGCATTTATTTATGTTACAATAAATTGTTAACCCATATCCAAGTTTATATATACAATTGAAAACCAAATCCTGAATGTTTGGGAGCATAACTTGCAGGTTCTTGGAAATATTATTGCAACAACTGACACAAATGAATACATGACTGGTGATGATAATGAATTTAAAGATTGGCTGGCTTTTTCAAATGTGAATGATCTTAACATCAATGGAAATGGAAAAATCGATGGACAAGGTGCAATTTGGTGGCAAAAACCTGATGACAACCACGGAAGACGACCTACTGTAAGCAACAACTTGTCTTACACCCAGTTAACTTACTATTTTAGTTATTTTTTGTGCAACCATGAGATATCTATACACCAAATTGGGTATAGAAAATTCTTACGGATGCTTCATAACTGGCACTGACAAAAAATTAAGGATTTGAGAATATCACGTTTTTATAAAAATTTAGTGAAATCTTATAACACCGAACTAATTTCTGAATTTACTTTTAATTTGTTTTTTTTTTTTTTTTTGAAAAATAAAGAGTTTATCATTCATTAGAGCTCTTTCAAGCTAACACAGAGAAAACAAAGTTCAGGATTGAATCCCATACATTGAGATCAGATATAGAAACTATTTGATGTATATATGATCCAGGCATTATTATTTTCTCAATGCAACAACCTTCAAGTTAGTGGATTGACGCATATGAACAGTCAACAAGTTCATATTCACATTAATGGTTGCAACAATGTCCTTTTCTCAAACCTTCATATTACTGCTCCCGAGTCCAGCCCTAATACTGATGGTATTGAAGTCGGTTACTCCTGTAATGTCCAAATTCATGATTGCACCATTGCAATTGGTACCTTTTCTTCCATCTACTTACTTTCTTATTCTTACTATTTACTTTAATCTTTAATGTTTCTTTGTTAAATTTGACACATACCATGATAGGAGATGACTGTGTGGCCATTGGAGGAGGCTCCTCAAACATCAAAGTAACAGGTGTGACATGTGGACCAGGCCATGGTATAAGGTACATAAATATACTCATTAATCTTACTTTACAACTAACCCACACTAGTTCAGGCCCCAACTAATCCATACCATTTCTTAACTTTTATAAGTTTAATCTAGGCTGAAGATGGGATCATAAGGTCACCGGTTCAATATTTCGTGGTTTGCAAGAGGAACTCAGTAGAACCTATTATTGTGGTAACATTAATTAATAAATTAAGTTTTTCTATAAATAATAAATTAAATTCAACCTTTCTGATAATACTAATAATAAAAAGTCGTGACTTTATGGATATTAACAAGTGATACCTCTAAAAAAAATAATCTTAGATTCCTAGTATATTGTAAATACAATATAAGATATGTTGGCTTTTTTTCTTGATATGATTTTCTTTATGTAGCATTGGAAGCTTAGGAAAAGATGGGGTCACAGATACTGTGGAAGAAGTGTATGTAAAGGACTGCACTCTTAAAGGAACAACAAATGGATTGAGGATCAAAACTTGGCAAGTAATGGAGTTAAGCCTAAACTGTAATAACTATAATCTAATTTAACAAATAAGCTAGATTCATCAAAGTAGTCTTAACATATTTTTATGGATCACTTATGTTCCAGGGAGGGTCTGGATATGCTAGACAGATATATTTTGAAGGGATTACACTCGATGCAGTTGACAACCCTATCATCATTGATCAATTCTACTGTGATCACAGATCAGTTTGCAAGAATCAAGTAAGTCCAGCTGCCATATTGGCAAAACAATCCCATGCATGTCAACAATATTGTTTCTATAAACCAAATTCAATCAGAACATAACATATTCTTTGTGTTAATTAATGTCACAGACATCAGCAGTGAAAGTGAGTAACATTTTCTACAAGAAGGTGCATGGAACTTCAATAACAGAAGAAGCAATTCAGTTCAGATGTAGTCAAACCACTTGTTGCAGTAACATTGATCTTAATGTCATTGACATCAGATCTAATAGTCAGGGGAACCCCACTCATGCCTTTTGTTCTAATGCCTATGGATCAGCTTCTTACTCTACTCCCATTGTCAATTGTCTGTCAACCTATATTTCCTATGATGGTTGTCATCCTGAAGAAGGCTGTGGATCACAAAATAGCGTAAGTATCAAGCTTTGGGATTTTCAACATGTCTCAATTCTTTTATTGTTTTATTTTCTTCAATTCTGAACAATAGTATTGAAATCTAAAAATCGCAAGCAAAATGGTCTTGTTATTTCATATATATTTATAAAGAGAGGATTACTTTTAATTGATCTATCAGATGCTAAATTTTGAGGACTACTGCTTGGTACAATCAGTAGGCAAGAAAGACACGGTCTTCTTCTCAAGGTCATAGCCTACCAAAAAGTTCATCTGAGCCAAGTTTCCAAAAATGGCTATATCATTAGATGAGATCATAGTAAAACAAAGCAGATCTTCCTCCACTTTGGCAAATGTATTCACTGGCTGCAATTGGACATCTGCATCAGTAAAATGGGCAGTGATGATTGGAAGATCAATACCATTTTCGTCTCTAAAACAGATGCTGAAAAGACCATGTGGATCACTAACACGTTCTGCTTTCACAGCTTCTTCCACTACTGAATCCAATTTTGTGAAGAATTCAGAATCAAGAAACGTTAATGTTGTACCAGAATCGATGATGATGTCGCCCTTTTCGACATTACCATTCCATAAATTTGTATATGGTAATCTCTTGTTTCCAACACTAATTGCCTCTAGTGTCAAGTAATAGTAAGTGTCAGGTTCTTTTGGAGCCAAAGGAGTGGAAACCACATTATCAGAACCATAAATGCTTATGGCAATACCAAAATTTATCTTGCTTGCACTGTAATTTGACTGTTCTGATGTGGGCACCAAGCAGTAGGAAAATTTGCCGCTTATTTTTGAACCTAGCTGAGAGACAAGAGACATAGAGCCACCTCCAAGGCCAATTATACCAGAACCTGACTCATCAAACGTGCCACCATTTCTAGTTCCACAACCAAATGCAACTTGCTGGAAGTAAACTGGGGCAATAGTTTTTCTACTGCTATTCGTCGAGCCAATGCCAATTCTTTCAGTGGCAAGATGCCCATCAGAGAAAGATTGATCCCCATAGGAGTAAGAGTATCTACAGGTCTTGACAAAGCCTCTTGCATCACAAGATCGAGATTCACCGTCTAATTTATTGCAAAACTTAGTACCGCACAACACATTTCGATAGCTTGAAGATCGTCTGGGATCGAAGATCGGAAAGTTCTGCTTGTAACACATGTCACAAGGCTGACATTGAACCCAAATCAGATCGCTACCTGTGTCAGCTATTGCAAGCACCTCAACCTGTGGAGTTCCAACGGATATTCTCATGAGGTACTCTCCACCGCCTGGAACTATATCAGATTGGATTAGTCCTTCTGCAGAGATGGAATTTGGCCTGAAACGATTAGCCCGCGAAATGGAACGATGAAAGGAGTTTCGCAGACGATCAAAGTAAGTATCTTTCGGGTTGTAAAGTGGAGAAATGGAAGAATCCCGGTGAATGAGATCAGCAGAGAAACCAGCATTCGTGGCTTCGGTAAGTGAAAAAGCTGACACTATACTAGTGAACAAAATGAACAAAAATACAGAGACTCTGGAAAGGGTAGCCATATTTTCGAGTGTGAGATCAAGAATTTAATAACTAATGGTCAAGACAGTGCTTGAAGAGTGGACTGCAATGGCAGAATTTATAGCAAGAAATGAGGAGATGGTATATAACATAACGTAAAAATGGAAGGTCATGGGATTACGTAATCACTGTTAATGCACGAGCACTAGAAGATGGAAGATCGATAGAGGAGAGGAAGTGGTGCACTGTTATTACAACTGTGTAACTGTTATGTCTTATTCAATATCAAGATCATCAGTTCATTCAATAGAGGACCTTTCGTTACAAGACTAATTATGATTCATTGTTTGATCATTTTAGAAGAAAAAGTTTGGAATTAGATTCATATGTATTTGGCCTAGAGCTTGAAACGAGGTAAAAATCTTGTGAATTCATGCACCAGCATCCCATTTCCATATTGTCGCTTTAAATCTCCTCTATATATAGCAATTTAGGCTATGCATAAAATCATGCAATGAAAGCCAATTTTTTGAAATATATATGTGGTTGATATAACTTAAGAAATAAAAATGTTTTGAGGAATCAACTACCATTAAATCAATGTCTACCCATATTATAATTTCTCTCAATAGAATTAGAAAGCAAAGAAGGCAAAAAGAATTTACATGTTTGGACCTTTTCAAATCATTACATAACTAACAAAAAAATTGTTAACCCATGTGGCAACTTTCACATGCACAGGCTAAAACTTGATAAAAAAACTGAGCCATCTTCAGTTAGAGGAGCCAAAAAAAAGTACCCAACTTAACTACCACAACCTTGCAAGTAGCAAGGTTCGTCCTTTACCATTCAAAAACCATAAATTTCTCTCCCCCTTTATTCTCTCCTTCCCTCTTCCTGAGAGGTTCTGCTTGCTCCGCTGCATATCGATGCAGATGGGCAAGAGTCCACCATTGCCAGATATTGAGGTGGGGGCCTATGTCAAACAGCCGCCGCCTCCTCCTCCCCCACCTTTCCATGAGAAATGGCGACCATGGCTAGTTCCAGTCATGTTTGCTGCTAACATAACCATATTTATTTACACAATGTATGTGAATGATTGCCCGGCAAATACAGGTGCAAATAAATGTCTCTTTTATGATCATTTGGGGCGATTTTCGTTCCAACCACTGCGAGAAAATGCTGTTCTTGGACCTTCCCTTGACACGTAAGATAGTCTTATCTCTCTGCTTTTTTTTTTTTGGTCTTCCCTGCAAGTCATTCTTTTAATTCCATTGTAAATTTTGATTACCAATTCCATTTCCACTGGTTCCTATATCAGAAACCCGACAGCTTTTATACAATAAATCTAGCATGACTCTGTTTTGTTCTTGAGCTTCAAAGAACACATTTCTGCTTTCTTGCAGAATTTTGTAATATTTATATTATGACAGTTCATTTCCGATCACTGCAAGCAGACTTACCCGACATGTTTCCTAAAATGTCTTCATTCTTCACAGGCTGGAACGTTTAGGAGCACTTGATTCAATAGCAATAGTGAAGAACGGCGAAGCATGGCGATTCTTTTCTTGCATATGGCTTCATGCTGGAGTAGTTCATTTACTTACAAATATGATCAGCCTTCTATTCATAGGAATCCGACTTGAGGAAGAGTTTGGATTTTGTAAGAACTTAACAATGTAGATTGTAGACATCAAAACTGCTGCTTTATATGTTCAATTTCTATTGATACTCAATTCTCAATGTGACAGTGAGGATAGGACTGTTGTATTTGTTGTCCGGGTTTGGTGGAAGCTTGATGTCTTCTCTGAGTCCGACACCAAGAATATCAGTTGGTGCATCTGGTGCACTTCTCGGACTTCTGGGATCAATGCTGTCGGAGCTCCTCATGAACTGGACAATTTATGTAAATAAGGTAGACATATGCTGCATATGATTTCAGAACATAAATAAAAAATCAGTAGCTACATAAGTCATTAGTTCTTAGACCTTAATTTATGTTGCTAAAGAAAATTTTCTAACACTGTCAAAATTCAGTGTTCAGCAATCAGCACCCTCCTGCTAATCATTGCCCTGAATCTAGCCTTGGGTTTCATACCTAATGTGGACAATTCAGCTCATATCGGAGGATTTCTTTCAGGATTTCTTCTTGGATTCGTTCTTCTAATGCATCCTCAGTATGGATATGTAAGCCACAGATATATACCTGCAGGATACAATATCAAAAGCCAATCCAAGCACAAGTGTTACCAATACATACTGTTGATTACAGCATTAGTTGTCCTAATTTTCGGGTAAATAGCTATTTTTTTTTATTACAAGACTGCTTTTGATATATTCACATAAAAACTATTAATTTTAGCTGATGTTTCTAAACTTGACAGGTATATATGGGGTTTGGCTGCGCTGTACAGTGGCCGTAGATTGGAAATCCTCCTGAAAGCTTCAATTGGTTAGCCCGTTCTTCTAAGAGTCCAAGACCAAAAAACCGAAAAATTTCATTCTATTCATGTACACTCCTACCAACTGCTAAGTTACCAGTATAAATGAAATGTGTTATGCATATAACTGCATGCTAGATGTAGAATCATAGATAGTTGCACAGTTTTTAGTGATATATATTGCTGTTATCTTCTTTAGTCATTAACAGTTGATGTTCTGTTTCATCTTCAAGGTATGTGTTCTCTGCAAGATAACCTTTTAAGAGAATGCATGCTGAGGTTTCTGTGTATTGTCAAGCTCCTATGTTTTTCTCTGTTAACAATGCCTGAAGTTTAAGGTTCTATCATTCTAAGAGATTAGGATTCCCAAATCAAGAAATTTTCTCTATCATTTTTACAGGAAGAAGTAGAATTTTCTTCTGGTAATTTTTTTTAACCTGGTGTGAACAACTGCAGAGCATGTATAGTCTTGGGAGATACCTAAGAAGTTGCTGATAGATGCTACTAAGTTCTGCAAGTAACAATACTATTGTCTGACTTATGAGAGAGAACTAAACTACAGAAGAATTGATGCAGTATCAATTTTTCTGCATATTAAAGCGTAAGGATATATCATCAACATTTGGTAAGTTACTTTACCATTGCCCACAGATCTGTTTCAACAGCTTGTTGATTTCAAAAGTTGAGCTCAGATATTAACTTGTTATAGATTAGGACATTGTAGCTGAGGTAAACAGAGATTTGATGAACCATGTAAACAAAGCTTTGTAACCTGCAAAATGTGATGTGGCAAAGGCACCATCTCCGCTCAGAAGCTAAAATCAGATGTCAGAAAAAGGATAGCTAATACTCTTGAAATTAGCGGAGAAGCCAAAAATCCATAAGGTTGTGGTTAAGTGAATGACTCTCCTTCTTCATTTGACATAAATTCATTCATTCATTCATTCATTCATAACTGTTTTAGCTGAGATATTACCTGATTCATTCATTCATAACTGTTTTAGCTATCAACTAGATTGATTCTTATGACCAAGAGTTAATATCTATCTAACTAAACTGGTTTTTGACAATTATCTATCTTGCCAGCATAAGGCAGAAATTACAGCCTCCCATCTCTATAACAATTCTTCTTCGGATTAGATAGTGTCCTGAAATTTCTTAAAACATGGCTTAAGCTTCTTTCAAAATATTCCTACAAATCAGAAAATTAAAAATAAGAGAAGACCGTACCCTGGAGGGTCTTGCTATTTTTGTAGCTGCCTAGTCAACCCACAAACAAAGGCAAGACAAAGGAGTGCGTAAAGCCTATTTAAGCATACAGTGAGAATAGCCTAATCATAAGAGCAAAAGAAATATCCAATCTTCTCAAAGTTTTTATCTTTGACAGCCAATAAACTAGAGTGACAAAACTCAAAAAGGAGACATGATAACCTTCTTGGATTGAAAAGATTTTGTATAGTCATTCAATACCCTGTAAGGTCTTGCTATTTTTGTAGCTGCCTGGTCAACCCAAAAGCAAAGGCAAGACAAAGAAGAAAGAGTGCATAAAGCCTTTTAAGCATACAGTGAGAATAACATAATCATGAGAGCAAAAGAAATATGTAGTCTTCTCAAAGATTTTATCTTTGACAGCCAATAAACTAGAGTGGCGAAATTCAAAAATGAGACGTGATAACTGTCTGGGATTGAAAAGATTTTGTATGTCATACAAATTTTATCTGTCCAGCAGCTAAATCAGGAACTATAAAAGTTTGGTTCAAATATAATTTACATTGCTATATCTGAAATGATACAATCTGCACATAGTCCTTCCAACGGCAACAATTAAGAAAAAATTTTCATTTGTGGAATATACAATATTCATATGCATAGCTGCAACAACCAAGTTTCAATCATAATATATCTCGCATGATTCTGAGCGACCAAAAATTGTATAACGATTGTTTGCAACATTGTCATAAACAAAATCTCTTATGAACCTGAAATGACCCAAAATAGATAATTTTTAGATTAATGGAACACCTATTGCTAATTCAGTTATTTGCTAACCAAAGCAACTGAAAAAATGGTCACAAGGAGCAAGAAGGATCGACTTACAGAGGTACGAACTGTAGGAAAAACGCTAACTGTGGAAAAGGCAAGTTAATGTATTCCATTATCTTCAATACAGCTTCAGATTTGATATACGACCTGCAATTCACCACAATGTCGTAGTTTTCCTTATTCAATTCTTTCTGCCCTAAATTATGACATTATAATCTTTTCCTCAAGAAATATGTATCTATCAGTCAATTTGTCAAGAAATTTCAAATGTGATTTGAGTTCAGTTTTCTGATTCCAGAGACATTTCTCCTACATCTCTCCACCTTCTTCCCAGCCAAATGAATCAGCAAGCCAATTCAGAAGCATGGTATGACCAAATTCAACACACCATTACGGTCCTATCAAAGTTGTAGAACATGATTTACCTCTCAATATCTGAAACTCACTCACTTGTTGCAAGTTAAGCATTTACTATTACGCCCCGCGATACTCTATGTTTAAATTTCATGTCAGGAAAGAAAAATAGTAAGTTGAATTGCACACTGCCTACCTGTCCTTTTCAACAAGTACAACACTTGAAATATCATCAGGAGCTCTTCCTGATCTTCTGAGCAGATTTTTACCTGCCGCACTCTGGAGAGCTTCATACCTGATTTTCCTGCCCATGTCAAGCCAAAACAAAGAAAAATAAGAGCTTTTTGAGAAGAAGAAGAAGAAGAAAAATAATCCAAAAAAAAAAACATCTTTAATCATTTATACTTTCATTTACAATATGAAACCATAAAATAAAAAATCTCATGCACATCTGTCTAAAAAAAAAAACCAATTATGAAAATAACAGCCTTTCCAATTAAGCAAGAAAAGATGAATTGCGGACACTGACCTATTTTTATCATTGTCACGCACAAACCTAACACCTCCGTTGCAAAGATTACAAACACCTGTCAAAATCCAAACTTCAATAAAACCCATTGGAGTAAAGATAAAAATGATGAAAAGGGTTGCTCTTAATACAGTTTTTTTTACCATCGAACAACATGATGGGTCTGGTGTCTCTTTCAAAGAAGCTATTAGTTGCCTCAACCCAATCCGCGGTTTCTTGACTTCTTGGAGGGGACACAGTGGCAAACACAGCCATTCTGCTTCTAACGTGCGCAGCGGGAGCCACGCTTAATCGGACATAGCTGCCGGGAGTAACTAATGCCATTGAAAAAGGCGGGAAGTGTCAGTTCAGTTCAGCTGGGAGTTCTGTTTTTTTTTTTTTTTTTCCGGTTTTAACAATAATATAGTGGAACAGTGGAATTTCAAATTACGAGAAGGCCCTTCCATTCCATTGGTGATAGATGTATGAAATGAGTGGCATTTTTGTGATATTATGTAGAAACGGGAGGATAGTATTATATTAGTTATCAGCTTGTCTTCGCCGGTATAGGTTTATAAACGTGGCCACGTGGGGCTTGAGAGACCACTAATTTAATCCAAAATCAAAGGTTGATTGAAAACTAAATAATTTTTTTTTAGCCATTGAAATGATTTAATTCTTTACCATAAAAGAGAGATTTGGGGTGGGATTCGAATTCTATTTGGATGTTCATAATTTGATATTAATGTATTTTTTAAAAATTATAACAAATTTTCTACAACTATTAGGAATATATTGAATTATGAAATTATTTATGACATTGTATTTAAACATTTTTTTTAAACATCAGTTTGAATCTAACCCGTGCATGGATTGAAGAGAAAGTAAAAAAAATAATAATAATAATTTTTATTTTATTTGATTATTATCTCTTTTTTGGTTTAATTCTATTAAGAAATTTCATCTTCAAATAAATTTTAAAATTGAATTCACTTACAAATAAAATTTTTTTGTAAATGAATTTTAAATTCATTTAAATCAACACATTTTATTAATAAAAATGAATTTAGTGTTAAGCAATTTGATAAAATTTAAAAGTTAGAATTGGACATGAATTTTAGAATATTTTCATTTAAACCATACACACTTTTGGATATATAAATGAATTTCATGAAATTTTGTAAAATTCATTTAAACCAAACACACTTTTAAATTATTTCTCTAATTTTTCTTTTTATGAGGTGAAAATCATTATATCCCAATTTTAGAGTGTAAATAATAAATTTAACGACAGTTATAATTTTTTTTATTAATGAATAGAGTTTAAATGGTTTAATTTTGGAGAGAGCAAGAGAATAAGAATTCAAACTCTATCCTCTACATATGATAAATGTTCACATCTTTTATCACTCAAACAACTCATAAAAATAAACACATTATAATTTAAAATTTTATTTTCTTTTCAAACATTTTTCTTTTTTCTTTTATTAATTATTTTTAAATTACCAAATATAATAACATCTATAATTTTTATTTTTTATTCTTCTCCTTCCTTTCTTTCCTTTTAAAACAACTTTCTTTCCCTTTATTCTATGCTCGCCATGTAAATACTTAAATTTAAATTCTAAAATTAAGGCCTATATTACTTTAGAAAATGTTGAAAAACTTATATCCATGAGTATACTTACCCTAAAAAAATTAGAATTTAATAACCTAAAATACACATATTTAATATGCCGAAAATTACGTTTTATGTTCCGTAATAATAATATTTTTATCAGTCAAAGAATATTTATATTTTTAAATTATATAAAACACATAGGATAATAATCCTTCGTAATATTAATATTTATATAACACAAAGTTAATTAAATTGAAATTGAAATTTAGTTCAAACTATTTATATATTATTTAATTTTTATATTTTTCAAACATGAATTTTTTTTGAAAGATTATTTTATATTTTCAGCACTCTATATTAATATGAATGCATTTAATCAATAATAAATGTATTAAAATTGACAAAAAAATAATAAATGCATTGAAATATAAATTATTTTCAAAACGAATATGTTTTTTTTTTTCAATATTAATTAAAAAAATTATAAAAAACAAGAAAATTAGTCAACCCAAAACAAAAACGACACACACAAGAGAGAGGAGGAGCCTTAAACGACACAGGCAGAAGCAGAGCCAGATCGAGAGAGGTCTCATTTAAAAGCCCTTTTTTAAAAACGCAGAGGACGAATAGCAGAAAAAGCGAAGCGCACCAACGGGGAGAAATATCAGTGAAGAAGAGAAAGAGAGGGAAAGAAAAATGGGGTGGATCGGAGAAACAGTGGATTCTATCAAATCGATTCAGATCCGTCAGCTGCTTACTCAGGCCGTTAGTCTTGGTCAGTTTCATCTCTTTTTTTTTAAATTTTTTTAATGTATGTGTTTAAGTTCACATGTTCATGTAGTCTTCTTTTCGTATATGTTTGATTTGAGTATTTGAGGTTTAATTATAGTTATGCTTATAGAAATTTGTAATTTTTAATAGGGTTAAGATGGGTTCTGGCTGAACTTGGCTAAAACATTGGAATTTATATTCTATTTCTTAAAGGTTGAATTTTTACTATTTTTTCCTTTTTGTTTCTTTGGTTAAAATTGCTGGTGTGAATAGCTTATATCAATCTTTGTTCATTTACAGTAATTGTACTGAAACTGAGGTGAATTTTGCATTTTTTGTTGGGATTATAATGCTGGGTAAGGTTAAAGTCGGGTCTTCTTGTTGTAAAGAATTGAACTTTAATGAGTTTAATGTGATTTTTAGGCTTTCTTTTGAATTGGGTTTGTTCTTTTTTGGGACAAACACAACCACAATTTCCTCGGAAATTACAATATTTGGAATGTGCTGTCTTAAAGTTTCAGCAATAAAGATTAATTATGATTGTTTACTTGATTGTTTGTTGATCAAACATGTTTTGCAGCCTCACCGTCTGCTAGAGCGGCTGGTTTTATGAACAATTTACTTTCTGATTTCAGGAATGATTGTCACATCTGCGCTGATTATATGGAAGGCATTGATGTGCATCACTGGTAGCGAGTCTCCTGTTGTGGTTGTTCTATCTGGAAGTATGGAACCTGGCTTCAAGAGGGTGAGCAACTTACGTGATTTAATTATGTGGATCAGATTAGTTTCACTCAATTTTATTCAGTTGTTTTCTTTACAAAACTCTTTTTTTTTTTTTTACCTGCCCTATAGCATGAGGTCTCTATCCATTAACTGCTGTTAGTTTGATAATGTCTGTTGAGCTTGCACAATGATCAAAATAGAGAAATTCATGGCCTATTATAAAGAGATATCTCTTCTTTTAGTTTTCATATGTGAAAGTGAAGATTGGTCTTTTTTTTTTTCCCCTCTTCTTATCTCTTGATATGTTCTTAGTAAAGCTATCTTCTATATTGGAGCTTTCAGAAGTTCTTAATAATCCAATTCCAATATTTGTAAGAGATGCTTTTGTAAAGGACAGCTTTTTGTGTCTGAATGTTCTCAGCTGCAGCAGAATCTACCCATCTGCCATTATATAAGTTTTTGTTAGATGTGACAGAACTCTAATAGATGCCATTATCATACAGCTCATTTATTTTAATACTGTTTGTGCTATTTGCATTGAAATCCAATATGCATCATTACCAAATTAGTTGATTGCTTATTTGTTTGAAATTTTTTTAAGCAAGGTGCAATTGGATCGGCTACACACGCACCAATTATTTGTAATGATAAGTTATGGTTATTGACACGGTTGTTATTCTTGTAGTTTATAATGATGTTACTATCATTTCAAATTATTCTAGCCTTCCAATTCCTTTAGTTGTGCTAATTGATTACTTTGCTTGACTAATTACATTCATTTCATTTGCAGGGTGATATCTTGTTCTTACATATGAGTAAAGATCCTATTCGTACAGGGGAGATTGTTGTTTTTAATG
Organism: Mallotus japonicus; assembly: GCA_949634005.1. NCBI lineage: Eukaryota > Viridiplantae > Streptophyta > Magnoliopsida > Malpighiales > Euphorbiaceae > Mallotus > Mallotus japonicus. Next base: position 17,556 of record CATIWK010783313.1, read on the forward strand.
TTGATGTAAGCTTCTCGTAGACCTTATTGTTTTGGTTTTGCATTATTGAGTTATACAGACATTGTAGGCAATGTAGCAGAAATTTCTGGTTGACTTTTGTCTGTACAGATAATCATAGTCCTGGAAATTTACTTCTGCATGGGGCATGAGTGATAGGAGAATATGTTTGTGCTTTAGAAATTTGCTGAATATGTAAATTTTTATGACTGCTTTAGCTATCAACTGGTCTGATACTAAGGTTATGGAGGATTGGCTGTCAAGGTTTTGCTTTTGCTTGTATTGTTTCAAACACTGTCAAATTTCAGTGTGCAATTGTTTATCTACTTTTATATGTAAGCACCTAGTATGACCTTCAAAAGAACCCTTATTTGAAAAATGAAGGACTTGTGTTCTGTATTTTCTAGGAAAGAAGATAAAGGGAAAGAAAGAAGCATCAGAAGATAAGGCACAAATAATTGCATAAATCAGATAGTGGAAATCACTAATATTGTAATATTACCTTTCTAACAAGTTCTTTCAATCAAAGTAATTTATTACTTCTGAAATGAGTTTTTGTTTTCAACATTGTATAATGAATGAGGAAAGCATTTATGCTTGATACGGATAGGATGTGATGAAAAAAAGCGACTAATTGATATCATGTATGGTGTTATATTTAAAGCATTGCTCTCGTTACTGAATTTTTTGGTTACTAATGTTTTTGGTGGGGCTCTATGTATATATGTGAATGCTCTGATGAACTTGCATTTTAGCATATTTTTGTTGCTTGTTGATGTGGTTTTATCTCTTATTTGCTTGCTAGTTCTCTTTTCCCTTGTTCTATTGCTTTGCTTTCTAAGAGTTTTTACTTTATTAATCAGGGCCGTGAGATTCCGATTGTCCACCGTGTAATTAAGGTAAACACTCCCCTTGCCGCATGCTTATTTTTTATGCATTGCCTTTGCCAAAATTTGTATTAGCTGGTGATGCTAATTTTCCATAACAGTAAATTTGAAGTGACACAGATTAGATTTACCAAGGGAGCAGATAGTTATCATTATGGCACACCCTTGACAATAATTTGAATTAAAGTTTTTTCCCTTGAGAATGGGATGGGGGGAATGCAGTGCCTTCATTCTTGGTATTGTTGGTGTAACTTGTGCTAAAAGCTGTTGCCATATCTTTTGATGATACTTGATATTCAATTGTTGTGCAGGTCCACGAAAGGCAAGATACTGGGGAAGTTGATGTCCTCACAAAAGGTGCCGCCTGCCCACTTCTTGACTAAACTACTTTGTTAAAAATTGATCAAGTTGCTCCTTACAATGCCATCATGTGTTCACAATCTTTTTTGCTGTTTCAAGCATGTTACTGATGTTGTCAAAATTTGTATTATCTGTTGTTTTGTTAACTACATTAATATTGACCTCCAATCTCATTCCTTCAGGAGATAATAATTATGGGGATGACAGGCTTTTGTACGCACAAGGTCAGCTCTGGCTGCAGCGGCAGCATATCATGGGCAGAGCTGTTGGGTAAAAGCTCAGTCATAACCTCTATTTCCTTTTCTTCCTACTTTTTTTTTTTTTTTGGGCATGTGAGGTGTGGTTGGTTCCTTCTTATAATGCATTGCTGTTGGAATACAATACCGTGGATAGATTCATGTTACTAAAAGTTTCTTGTTTCCAGGTTCTTACCTTATGTTGGTTGGGTGACAATTATCATGACTGAAAAGCCAATTATCAAGGTTTGTTTCTCTTCAAATCGGTTGATAAAACTGAAAAGCAATTTTCTGGTCTTGAACATTTGCTGCTGCTTCTGGTTTTTTTTTTTTTTTCTCTTCCGGTTATGGCATTACTCTGCAGCAAACATCCCCTTTCATTGCCAGCATTCACCAGTGATGCTACGTGGCACTTTTTTTTTTTTTCCCTCTTGGGTTGAAATCATATTTAGGTTTCTTTCATTTGGTTTCGTGTAAATTTTCTTAAGTTTTTTAACAAGAAGCAGCAAAAATAAGTCTGTTAAATTATTACGTTCCTTTATTAAATTACTACCTTCCTTTTCTTTTTTTGCAGTACATTCTTATTGGTGCATTGGGATTGCTTGTCATAACTTCAAAGGACTAAAGGGTGCTTATCGGTTCGAAGGCTGGAGCAAGAATTCCAAGCAAACCATTAGAGTAAAGCGCGCCGTTGCTAACCTTTTCCTTGAGCTAAGGTTTTACATAACAGTTTTGTAAGTTGGACAGTTGAAAACAAAAGATTGAAGAGAAGGAAAGAAAAGATGAATTTTTATTGGTAGTTAAGCTGTGGTAGATGAATGTGCAATGACTAGCATCACAAACTTGATTTGGTTTGATATTATTTATGACTAGTTTTCAGTCCAATCTTTTTCACAGTTTTCACTTATTCTAAAAGGTAACTCTGTATGTGTTATGCACAGCTTGATTACCAACTACAAAGGGTTGGGGGGGAATGAATGTTTATGCCCTTTTGGATTAACAAATTTAAATGTACAAAAGCTTAAAAGAAATTTCAGGAATTCAAGTTGTAGAAATAGAATCCAGAATCATGTCTTTCTTATCAGCATTCTACCACTAAATCACTAATTATGTTTGTGTCATCATCTAATGATCTTTTTCCCTTTAAAAAGAAAAATCTAATGATCTTTTGAGTCTTGTTTTACTTCTGAACCAAAGTTTTATTTTCTGAATGACTATATTTTGATGTACGAAAAAAAAAACATAATTAAAATAATTAGTAGAGAACAAAATAATGGCTCTTGCTATGATACAAACGTTTGTATCTATACAAATAGAATTTGAACCGTTTGATTTATTTTTATTTAATCACAACCATTGATTGTTTTTGTGTACCAATATCTATAAAATGCATCAATGACTATAATTAAATTAGTAGTAATCTAACGGTTCAAAATTCATTTGTATAAATACAAATGTTTGCATTGTAGAAGGACTCCAAAATAATTATAGAAAAATACTATTATCTTAAACAAGGATTAAATTTGGATACCTAGTATTTGCCATATGAAATTTTAGTCACTAAAGGGAGGACTAAAGTAGCAATTTGCTCCCTCAATTTGGACACAGTGATTAATGAGTCCATAAATTAACTTTTTAGTCAATTATCTTACTAGCTTGGTAAATTTGATCAATTTATCCAGATTAACCTTTTAAAAAAATTTAATTCAGTTTAAAACAATCTTTTTTAATGGATGGATGAAACAAAAAAAGAGACAATTCCTCCTTTTGTAGTAGAATAAAAAAAGAAGAGTTTTTAATTTTTTTAAAAAAAAAGAAATCCATAGAAAGGTTTATAGCATAAAATGTTATAATTTGTTTTGTTTTTGGACTGTTTAGACTAATTTTATTTGTTCTTCTAGTTTATTTGTGGAAAGAAAAAATTCAAGGGCCAAGTTAAAGACACGAAACTCAGTACGGATCCATAATTTCAACCAATCGCAATCCAACATCATGGAAGTCTACGCTAACTTGCCATGAGCCTCACCTCCTAACTTCACAACCTGCTTAACAGCGAGCAAAAACCAAAGCCTAAACCCCTAAACCTCCAAAGAGAGAGCCAAACCAAACCAGAGAATCAATCAGATCCACACTCTCTGTTTCTCTCCATTTTTAATCTAATCTCTTTTCAATTTCCCTTCTCTAAACAGCCACTTACAGCTTTGCAATCTTGTATCTATGATACACCACATTAAATAGGAATACAATTTTTATTTTTTAGGGAAATTTTTATTGTTGCTTTGGTTTAGTTTATTAATTCAATCACTTTTTGGCAATCTGGGTATTTTGTTGCATTGGTTTATTCAGTTTTCTATGTTGGGTACTGAATAATTTTTTAAGCGGTTGCATAAATTGACGTTTTTGCAATTGGTCCTGTTCGTGTTTGATAAAAGTTCTGATTGAAAAATTCTACATTTGAAGTATCATGTTTGTGGGTTAATTAGGCAATGAAGCTATAGTCAAGATAATGCTTAGAACTATGGGTTTTTTTATATGGGTATTCTTAGTGTTCTTATAGAGTGGTTAGATATTTCTGGGTTTTCATTTTGGCAAATGGGCATTGGAAATTTTGTGACTTTATTGTATAAAATATTGAAGTTGCTATATGGGTATGTTTCAATTTGAGGAAGAGCTTAGAATATGCTCCCTCTGCGACCTATTCGCAGATTTTGCCACGCTGCTGCTATTGCATCAACTGACATTCCTGCAGCTGTATCTAAGTGCACTTTGAATCAAAAACCTTTGGAGGAACCTGCCCTTGTCAAGCTTAAAGCTGAGAGAGACCCTGAAAAGCTATTTAATCTTTTTAAGGCTAATGCTCAGAATAGGCTTGTCATTGAGAATAGGTATGCATTTGAAGACACTGTTTCTCGTTTAGCTGGCGCTCGCCGGTTTGATTACATTGAGCATTTGCTTGAGCACCAGAAGACTCTTCCACAAGGTAGGCGTGAAGGGTTTATTGTGAGGATTATAATGTTGTATGGTAAGGCAGGGATGATTAAGCATGCTATAGACACTTTTAATGATATGCATTTATATGTGTGCAAAAGGACTGTTAAATCTTTCAATGCTGCACTTAAGGTTTTGACAGAAACCCGTGACATAGGAGCAATTGAGGCATTTCTCACTGAGGTTCCTGGGAAGTTTGATATTATATTGGATATTTATTCGGTTAACATTATTATTAAGGCTTTTTGTGGAATGGGCATTTTGGACAAAGCATACTTGGTCATGGTGCAGATGGAAAAGTTTGGAATAAGACCTGATGTCATCACATACACAACACTTATATCAGCATTTTATAAGAGTAATAGATGGGAGATTGCTAATGGATTGTGGAATCTTATGGTGCTCAAAGGGTGCTTACCCAACCTTGCAACGTTTAATGTTAGGATTCAATATCTAGTTAACAGAAGACAATCATGGCAAGCAAATGAAGTTATGCGTCTAATGCACAGAATTGGAATTGCACCTGATGAGGTTACATATAATTTGGTTATCAAGGGGTTTTGTCAAGCTGGGTATCTTGAGATGGCCAAAAGGGTTTACTCTGCTTTACATGGTAACGGATACAAGCCCAATGTTAAAATATACCAAACCATGATTCATTATTTGTGCAGGGCTGGGGAGTTTGATTTGGCATATACGATGTGTAAAGACTGCATGAAAAAGAGTTGGTTTTTGAATGTGGATACCATTCATACACTGCTTGATGGACTAAAGAAGAAGGGGCACCTAGATAAGGCTAAGATGATTGTGACATTAGCACAAAGAAGAGTGCCTCCTTTTTCTTCAAAGCAATTGAAGTGTTTTGATTCCATATTGTCTACTAGTTAATTCAATTGACGCAAGGAGTTTGATGAGCTTGATTATTGCAATCTGCAGTTTAATAGGAATAGCTATTCTTTTCACACAATTTTGGAAGATTTGCAGAACTAAATGGACACTGAAGCTTAGCAGTTAAAATCATATAAAGAGAGCATCCAATTTTCAATTAATTTGTTGTACCACCTCAATAAACTTCATCATGGAATGAAACCTCCGGTAGATGGCACCATCATTCCTGTAAGTTACCAATTATAAAGCAGAGCCTCTCTTTCTATTTTCGGTTCCTTTGCAATTACTCAGACCTCATAAAGCTCAAAGAAAAAGTGAAATTCTTTATTGTTTGTCTGTATGCATTTGCATATTTTTCTTCAAGCTGCAAGTATGTGTTTTGGATGCTGACTTTGTCAATTATCACTCTTTACTAATTTACATGCCTTGCCATTTTTAATATGGTGCATATGAGTTAATAAATTGCACTAAATTCTAATGTTGGCTTTAATATATTGGCTTAAGGTTTTATATGATGCAATAATATGCTACATTGTTTATAAAAATCTGAAGTTCTGATTTGATGGTAGTTGATTTCTAAGATATTGTATGGCATTAATTTTCTTTTCAGCATTATAGATTGAGAGTTTGATGGCCAATGGAAAGAAGTCAATAATCTCGTTCTTTCATATTGCTTAGATGCTAATATTGGTAAGCATAGTATTTTTGCTTATTACTGTTAGGTTTAGCACAAGCATTACATGATATAACGTACTTTTTGCTTCATTATTTTTTATGCCCTCCAGTGTCAAATGAAATTTTCTACATCTCTATAAGCTTGCATGTGATGGAACTGAAGATAGTTTATATGTATGTTTTCAAATGTTTGATGTTACAGGTGGGTGTAACTAATAGCTCTAGTTAATCTGTTGGAAATGATTGTATTGCGTTACCTAAGGAAAAATATTTGTGATAACGTAGAAGGGTAGAATGTGATTTAATTTATTTAACATCTGTCTTGTTGCAATTAAATGATGAGAAGTTAATTTAATGATTCTCCACTTCTCTTTGTTTGTTTGTTTGTTTTTTTTTTTTTTTTTTGAAGCACTCCTCTTCTCATTGTTATTGGAGAGGCCCCTATGCCCCTATGTAAAAAGAAATAAAGAGGATCATAAAATGTAAAATGTTTTAGAGGAAACCCGTGCATGTCATGCAAGGTGTGAATGCAAGTATAAAACATGTCAAGGATTTATGTGCAACCATTAGGATCTGAAAAATACAGACCCTCTTAACAAAGTTGACGGAGTTGATAGCCAACCAGGTGGACACACTAATTTCTGTCATTAACACGGCAGAAAGGCCATATAAATTTTAATTTTCCTCTTGGGTACGTTTTTATTTAGAAGTCATTTCTAGCATGGCATTGCATAAAAACTAACTGTAACAATTTTCTGAAAAGAAAGTTCTTATTTTGAGGATACTCTAAGGAGGGGAGATGCAAAAAATGCACGGGATGCGTCTTCAATATTTAAATTCTGCAGATCTATTCATCTACCATAAAAAAAAAAAAGAGAGTGAGAGAAATATAATAATAGGAAACATACAAAAAAATCACTGAGATTTAGTTATAATCAAATTTGATGCTTGTATTTTAGAAGATCCACACAGTATTCCCTCATCTTTTAGAGAACTCATCACCTTAGTTTCAAATTAACTGAAAAAATGGTTTGTTTATTGTGAATTCAATAATTTCTTGATGTACTTTGACCTACATGATATTGTGGTGATGATTATCCTACTTTCAATTATTTATTTGCTTTTTTATTTTTTGTTATTATTGTTATGGATATGCTATTTTAATATCATCAGGAAAATTATACAAAGGTACAATTGGAAGTTTCATCCATTGATGGATATTGGTCTTGAAAGTTTGATTCCTCAGCTACTCATGAAAATCCAATAAATGCCCATATTGGACTAACCCAAGGATTTGATTCAATAACTCCTGTCTATGTGTTCCCAAAAATGGATTAGTCTATGAAGCAGGAATAAGCAAAAAAAACATTGGAGGGCTGTTCTGGAATACATTCAGCAATTTTTTTTCATTGTCTTTTGTTCAAAGAGGACGTGCATTTTCTTTTTGTTGAATCTGCAAAAAGTCTGCTCCAATATAAAGGGACAACTGACCCTTTTTCATGGTTGTATACATGCAGGACGGAAGTCTCAAATCAATGTTGGCACAGCTGACATAAAAAGTGCCATTGCTGAATCAATAGGGCTGAGGCAAAACAAAAATTTCTTTAGTGGCACTATTTGGCATTGGCAGCTGGGAATATGCACTTGAACTAAAAGCTCCCTGTTGCATTCATGTCATGGCAGTATCAAAAGAGCTTAAGGAGTGTAAGAGCTGGTCCAAATATTCAATACTAAGTTTAATGAGTTATCCGTTGCTTAAGGGAATTAGAAAGCACATGAGGTTGAGGGTTCTGATCCCCCCTCCCCCCCCCTGGCCAAAAAAAAAGAAAAGAAAGCACATTTTTGGAGGGGAAATTTGTTGCAACTGTAGTACATTTGTAACAGATCCTGTTATTAGCAAAAGCTAATAGTGCTTGCAGCTGATTTAGATGTTGAGCTAGTAAAAAGGGAATTGTTCATTCTTGATTAAAATAATTAAAATGCATTCTTGATTAAAATAATTGTGTATAATAATGGATTAAAAATCCATTTGCATAGAAATTTTATTAGAAATTTATGTGTAAATTAAGTGCATTCTGCATTAGATTTGAACCAAATGCTATGTTAGTGTGATTGAACTGATTGTTCAAGGTTCTTTTGATACCAATAATATCAGGGTGACATTCTTTAGCTAGAACATTCTTAATCTCTTCTTGCATACTTCCAGCTTTAGATCCGCAGTGGGATTGCCTGAATTGATGGTGAATAGAATTTGATTAGCTCAGTGAGTCGTCAATGTTATGTTCAAAATAAAGATACTGGAGTGAGCTAGAAGTTTTTACCGGACAGACGAATTGTAGGCTTTCTGATGAAATCAGGACTTGAGTAATCGCCAAGACTCGATTCCTCAAACATGGTGTGATTGATCTCTACTCTAGCTTTTTTCTGTTGACCTCAAGTCATGTCTTATTTGCCAATTGCCAGGTGCCTGTTACGCAGACCTGAATCTGGGGCTGCTTGCAAGATTATTTGAGAGAGAAATAGAGGAAGGATTGCAGCAAAATGACATTTAAAAAATCTGTTATTCAATCTTAAGCAGAATTAACGATTGTTCATTGGACCATAAGACACAAGCAGATAGATTTTATATATGAAACTAAAACATCCTTTTTTTTTTTTGTCAGTACAAATTGAGGGGGATAGGATGGGGGTTGGGACTTGAATATGAGTTCCTATGGATGCCAGTGAGATGCTTGGCCACTAGGCCAAAGTTGTGCCGGCACAAAAACATCCATTTATTACAAACAGGTCCATCAATCCTCATTATTGTATAGCAAATAAAACAGAGTGGAATACTTTTGAAGCTGATTAAGTTTATATCTCCTTAACTTTGGCCTGGTAAATCTTCAAACCTCCCTTCCATTTTCCAGTCCATACTTCATATAACCCAAAATAAATCACAGCATCATTAGTATCATCAGATAGAACTTCAACGATAAGTGATTTATCCTTTGGAATTTCAGATTTTTCATTGAGTTTAAGCTCTGATGATAAGTTAATTTTTTGCCACCTGTATTTTCCCTTCCTCCCTATTTTAGCCATAATAAAAACAGGACAACCATTCCAACCAAAAGCTTCTTCTGTCAACTCCAATTCAAAGCTAATTGCATACTTCTTGCCTTTGGTTACGGGCTTTTCAATGGTGCATGACCCTGTAACTTCGAGCCAGCATACCTGCTTCAACTCTGCAACTTGCCTCTCCCTGCAATTGCAAGTCAGTGTCTTTCAACATATATAATAATTAAGGTCTATCAATATAACCCAAAAAAAAAAAAAAACTAAATGTTTGTGATTTGTTGCAAATTCGTATCAGATTTTTAATTTTAACATAAATATTCCAATTTGACAAATATTTTGTACCGATATTTTTTTTTATACCAATCGGCCTATAATTAACCATCTACATAAAATACCAAATATACATCATATATTAAAACATATATTATATAAAGATTAGCACTCAATTATGTTAATAATACTTTAACTATTTTGTACTAAAATCTAATTGGCATATTTTCTTACCCGGTTGTCACCATTTGCCAATATCGACTATCGTTACCCCACACAATGTTGAGATCTTTTGCCCCTACATTCTGAAAAAAAAAGTAATAAATAGTAATTAATTCAATCTCACAAAAATTACTTTTTTTTTTCTGATTCTTGATTCTATTACTATAAGGCAAAAATTTCATTATCAAACCATTAATTCAATTACTATATAAGATCACAAAATAGATATAGAGGGTATTTGACATAGCTGTTGGAGAAGAACTGATAGTTGTTCAGTTCCCAACAGCTATAAAATAGTATTTGTTAATACTTTTAAATGGTAGCTGATAGCTATTAGGACACATATCGGCTCTTTTTCATATCAGCTCCAATTTTGAGCTTTTCATGAACAACTCCCATTAATTTAAATGTAATTATTTACATGTAGTTACTTAATTGTCTATATCTATTTAAATTAAATTAAAAACTAGATTTTTATATATTAATTTTTTCCTTTCATACCTTTTAGTTAGTTTTTTTTATTTATTTGATATTTTGTTAATTAATTTTTTTGAACAATTGTTTTAAAAGATGTACAAATTTGTTATATGCATTTTTTACATATAAATATTATTATGTGTGTGTATATATATATATATATATATACATATTAATATAAATATGTTATATTATATTTTATTATATATAACAATATATTATTATATCATTTTATTATATATAATTACACAATTTTCAATATTTAAAATTATAAATATAAAGTATTTTTTTTTTGAAATTAATATGTATAGTTGAATACAATTGAACATATAAATAATTAAATAACAATAAATGCAAATTTTGAAAATTTTAAACAACTTAATTAATATTTATAATAGTCATTAAACATAAAAACAACAACTGTAAATGGTTTTACCAAACACTTAACATTAATCAGCTAACAACTACCAGTTAACTGCTATCAGCAACAATTTAGCCAAACAGGCCCATAGTACTAACTAACATATATCAGCTACAATTGCTCACTACATGAAATTTTTCATTGCTGATTTGCCTTATTATTATATAAAAAAAATATTAACAACTGTGCTTTTGTAAAAATATTAACAACTAACAATGATTATATTTAAAAAAAAATGATAGAAAGAAGACATGTAAGTTAAGAGATAAATGTCCTAACCTTTGTTATCCCTTCATTAGTTGCCATCTTGTGATAAAAATTGAGCTATGAGTTGAACACTAGGGCAAGGAAATTAAAGAAATTGAATGTAATATGAATGGCAGAAGAAGTACCCTAAACTACTTCTTTTTGTAATATTAGGTAAGTATATATAGCTGTTTTCAGATTGTAATCCAATTCCAAAGAATATATACTTCAACTTCAGAAAGGATTGATACCTTTTGGTGGCAAAGAATCCATTGCCGACCATTCGTTATTTATTTATTTATTTATTTTATGTAGTCCGCACAACAAAAAAGGAAAGGAGGGAAGGAATTTTCTTCTCTCTTATTTGTCATCTCAATGTGTGAATTTAATCAAAGTTTGAAACGTTGTCATCTCATTTGTCATCTTCAGTTCAAGTAGCATTATGTACATTCATACTAAATTAATTAGTTGTTTGGAGACCTTTGTTAACCTTGTGATCCTACATAATTCGAATTAAATTAGTTAGAGGCCAATAAACTTTGAATACTAATGATTTAAACAAAATAATAAAAATAAAAGAAACCATGAACTTTTTATTAAAAGTAAAACTAAATTATTTAAGAATATTAATATATAATAAGAGATAATTATCATCTTTTAAAAATAGTAAAAAATTAATTTGGCAGATTAATAATAAAAAATTTAAATTTTCACTTCATGATATATTTTTAAGAGAAATGATGATTAAAATTATATATATATATATATATATGAAATTCAAGTGATTGTGTTTGAGTTAAATGAAATGTTTGTGAAATTCAATTTCAATTTCAACTTTTAATTTTGTGAAATTATTTAATACTAAACTAAAATTTTAAAAATTATTAAAATATCCAAATAAATTTATTTTATAAAATATTTATTTAAATCAAATACACTTTATTAATAAGTATTCATTTACAAATGAATTTTAATTTAAAAATAAATAATAAATTATTTAGTGGAATTAAACCAAATAAAGAGGTGGTTATTTTCAAATGATAATTTAGAATATATATACTTTAAGAAGTGGACCAAGTAAAGAATTGATACCTTTTGCATTGAATCAAAATCAAAAAGTAAAAGAATATACAAATATATTATTTAAATTTATATTCTATTAAATTTAAATTTACGTATACAATTATATCAAAACAACCGAATATATGAATAATATTCTCAGACTTTTGTTATGATATATGTGTATTTATACAAATGAACTTTGCACTCAAATTTAAATTAAAAGAAATTATTATGTACTTCAAAATTCATAGGATTAATATCATCGATTATTATTATTTTTTTTTAGCAATTCGGAAGTTAAGAGGAGAGTGGAGGATCTCACCTTACAATATTCATCATCTGAGCCACTAGACTACAAAGAAGGACATATCATCGGCTGTTCTTACTATTATGGTATAGTAGGCATTGTGCCTATTGGGAGGTGAAGGATTCGATTTTCATTTCCCTTCTGTAAACAACTAACTGAATTGACCTTTTATTTCATTGTCAAAATAAAAAGCAGTAATAAGGCCAATCGTTTAGTTTCAAAAATATTTAGGATCTAATTGTATCACAATAAATATTAGGGACTTAATTGAGCTTTTGGAAAATGAGGAAGAGTTTTTTTTTTCTTAATTTTATTTTTTCGTAAACAACTCTAGACGTCAAACTGGCATTTAACTTGGAAGAAGCTGAAACCAATTCATCAGATACTCTAAAGCTCTCACCTTTCTTTCTTATGTCTAGAGCCTCGTCACCACCCAAAACCCACTTCTTCTTCTCGTATTTCCGCTACCTTTCTATTATTATTTTTTTTTCCAAGCAACCAGTATCCAAAATGTCTGGCTAATTCGGTTCATCGGATAAGACCATAACAACGGTATAAATCTCTCAAAAATTATATTTTAAGGTGACAACATACAACACGATTCAAATCTCTCGTGAAGTATCATCAGAACGGACCCAGCATGGCAAGAATGTCTTGATACCAAATTTTCTGATGCGGAAACACCAGTTACAGACATTGTGTTTGATAAAAGTGGGGGCTTGATGCACAAATGCCAATGGTGTTTTCATTGATGGTTAACAAAGTTTATTAATAATTCTGTAGCCTCCTTTTTCTTCAAAGCGATGATTCCATATAGTCTGCTACTTGATTCAGGGTTCCAGCTTTATCTAGATGGGCAATGGAAGTGCCTGAATTGATGATGTTATGCTAAAAATAAAGATATTGTAGTGAGCAACAAGTTTTCATGGATGAATCGGGGGCTTTTTGATGGTAACAGGACTCGAGCAATCGCCAAGACTCCCCGTGTGATTGATCTCTAGCTGTAGCTCGTCTGTTGATCTCAAGTCATGCCTTATCTGCCAATTTCAATCTGAGGCAGCTTGCAAGATTATTCATGTAGGATAGCTGACAGAAACATTGGGAAGAATCCAACAAAGTTTAATGGACTCTGGACACCGGTGGTTCAGACAAAAAAAAAAAAAAAAAGAATTGCAGCAAAAAAACACTCAACCCATTTATTATAACAGATAAAAGAAGAACATATATACATACATGATTAAAGTTTATATCTTTTCAACTTTGGCCTGGTAAATTCTCAAACCCCCCTTCCATCTTCCACTCCATAATTCATACAACCCAAAATAGATTACAGGATCTTCATTACTTTTTAACTCATCTGAAACTTCAACTGTAAATGATTTTTCTTTTGGAATTTCAACTTTTTCATTGGATTCAAGTTCTGATAATAAGTTAATTTTTTTCCACTTGTATCTTCCATTCTTCCCTATTTTAGCCATAATAAAAACTGGACAACCCTTCCAACCAAAGCCTCCCCCTGGCAACTTCATTTTAAAGCTTATTGCATACTTCTGGCCTTTGATTACAGGCTTCTCCATTGCTTGTGTCCCTGTAACTTCAAGCCAGCACACCTGATTCACCTCTGCAAATTGCTTCTCTCTGCAATTGCAACTCTCTTTCAACATATATATAATTGCTGCAAAAAGACCATATATTTCGTATTTTTGCACCAATTGACCTATAATTAATCATATAATTGTAAATCACTATATACCGACTATACATTCATTTGACATTCAACCATATTATATACGAGTATTTTTTCGTACACATGTATATCTAGACAAATAAAATTAAAACTATAACCTTTAATATATATTATAAGTAATATACATCAATGATTATGGTTAATTATTTTGTACTAAAATCAAAACAATTGGCATATTTTAGTTATTACCTAGTTTTTACCATTCTCCAAAATCGCGGGTCGTTACCCCATACAATGTTCAGATCTTCGGGCATGAGCTCCCATATCTTCTGAAAATTAATTAATAAAAAGTTATTAGTTAAATTCCATCAATGCAATGACGCAAAAATTCCATCATTGAACCATTAGTTCAATTACTATATAAACTCACAAAAAAGATGCAGTTGTAACTAACATATATCAGCTGTTCTTGATCGTTTGTTTTGGATGATACATGAGATTTAACTACTGATTTGCCTTATTAATCTAAAAGAAAAATGAAGACATGTACGTAAAATAAGAGATGAATGTCCTAACCTTTGCTGTGTCTTGAGTACCACTGCCACGTTCACCAGGTGCCATCTTGAGATAAAAATAAAACTAGAGTTGATCAATAGGCCAAGGAAATTCAAGAAGTTGAATGTAACATGAACGGCAAAAGAATTAGCATGAAAAAAAAAAAAGGACCTTTTTTGTAATGTAAAGTAAGTGGATGTAGGTGTTTTCAAATTGTATCCCAATGCCAAAGAATATATGCTTCAACTTCAGAAAGTAGCCTCTATTCATGAACAAACAAGCAAAGGATTGATACGTACCTGTTGGTGGCAAAAGAATCTATTGGCCACCCCTTTTTTTTAATTTTTTTTGTTAAATGAAAAAATTATGAAGAGTTAAAAAAAAAAAAGCATTGTTAGTATTAGTATCTAATAGCCCCATTTTAAAGATTTTTATTTATCTCAAAAAAAAAAAAATAACAAAGAGGTAATGAGTTTTGAGTACTATATATCCCCCAAATCTATACCGGTAAAAACTCACTTTATATGGTGGTTTACAAAAATTAATTTAGAAAAAAAAATCTTAGTATGCTACAAATAAATGTATCTATACAAATAAAATTAGAACCATTAGATTTATTTTCATTTAATTACAATTATTGATTATTTTTCTGTACGAATACTTGTAAAATGTTGAAATGACTATAATTAAATTAGTAATAATTAATGTATCTAATTTCATTCGTATAAATACAAATATTTGTACTATAAAAGGACTTGAAAAATATTAGCTATTAACCACTAACAATCATTTTTCTCGTTTCCGTTCCATTTAGATTGGGACTGTATAAAAATTTTAAAAAAATTGAGAGACAGACGTTTGATTTTTGAAAAATTTAGGATTTGACTGTATCAAAATAAATATTAGGGACTTAATTGAGCTTTTGGAAAATGATGAGATGTTTTTTTGTTTTTTTTTTTTTCAAAAACAAATATAGACATGTAAATGGCATGAGGATTGGGGTTTGGGGAACCTGAACTATTGAAGCTATATTGGTGCATTTTTTCCAATTCAAATTTGGCGCCCATTTTTGCATTTCAATGGAGTCTGCTATTGAGACAAAAAAAAAGCCTTCAAATTCCACAATTAAATGCTTAAAAAACTGAGAATTGAGAGACCCAACTCATCAGATACTCTAAAGCTCTCACCTTTCTTATGTCTAGAACTCTTCTATCTCGCATTAAACCCCTTCACCACCCAAAACCCACTTCTTCTTCTCGCATTCCCTCTACTCCCTATCTCAAATCTCTTGTCAAGGACACCATTCATATCATCAAAACAGATCCACTATGGAAAGAATCTCTTGAAACCCAATTTTTAGATTCGGAAACCCCAGTTTCAGATATTGCGCACTTTGTGTTTGATCAAATTCGCGACCCAGAATTGGGTCTGAAGTTCTTTCATTGGGCCTCAGAGCGATCAGAATGTGGAAATTACTTAAATGGGTTTGCTTATTCTTCACTTTTGAAGCTCTTAGCGAGATGGCGAATGTTTTTAGAAAGTGAGAATTTGTTGAAGGCAATGGAGTCGAAGAATTTGACGCCTACATGTGAATCGTTAAGTCTTGTTATTCTCGTATTTTCAGATTCTGGGTTGGTTGATAGGGCCCTTGAATTGTATCATAGCGTTGTTAATGTGCATAATTGTGTACCCGATGTTTTTGCTTGCAATTCATTGCTTAATGTGCTGGTAAAACATGGGAAAATTGAGATTGCGTGTAAAGTGTACGATGAAATGGTTGATAGAAATGGCAGTGTTGATAATTATACTGTTTGTATAATGGTAAAGGGCTTGTGTAAAGAAGGGAAGGTTGAGGAGGGTAGGAAGTTGATTGAGGAGAGGTGGGGAAAAGGGTGTGTGCCAAATATAGTGTTTTATAATACTCTAATCGATGGATATTGCAAGAAAGAAGATATTGAAGAGGCTAATGTACTTTTCAGGGAGTTGAAAATGAAGGGGTTTTTACCTACAGTCAAGACTTATGGAGCTATAATTAATGGATTTTGTAAAAAAGGGAAGTTTGAGATGGTTGATAAGCTTCTGGTTGAAATGAAGGAGAGGGGTTTGGATGTTAGTGTTCATATTTATAATAGTATTATCGATGCTCGGGTTAAGCATGGTTGTAAAATTGAAGCAGCTGAGACAATAAGATGGATTATTGAAAGTGGTTGTAAGCCTGATATGGCAACATATAATACTTTGATTAACAATTTATGCAGCAGTGGAAAAGTTTATGAAGCTGAACAACTTCTAGAACAAGCTGTAAAGAGGGGATTTTTGCCCAATGAAGTTAGTTATACTCCTCTTGTACATGCCTGTTGCAAACAAGGAAAATACCTTAGGGCGTCCGATTTTCTCATTGAGATGTCAGAAAGAGGACATGCACCTGATTTGGTTACCTATGGGACACTTGTCCATGGGCTTGTTTTTGCAGGGGAGGTCGATGTTGCCCTGACAATCCGAGACAAAATGGTGGAGAAGGGAGTACTACCAGATGCAAACGTTTACAATGTTTTAATGAGTGGACTTTGCAAGAAAGGCAGGCTTCCTGCTGCCAAGCTCCTGCTTGCAGATATGCTTGACCAAAATGTAGCACTTGATGCGCATATTACTGCTACCCTGGTCGATGGATTTATAAGGCATGGTGACCTTGATGAGGCCAAAAAACTCTTTGACCTCACTGTTGAAATGGGTATAGTTCTTGATATTGTTGGATACAATGCCATGATTAAGGGTTACTGCAAAGCTGGAATGATGAATGATGCACTACTATGCTTTAAAAGAATGATAGAGGGGCTTCATTCTCCAGATGTGTTCACCTATTCTACAATCATCGATGGTTATGTAAAGCTGAATGACTTGCATGGAGCACTGAGGATGTTTGGATTGATGATGAAGAGAGCATGCAAACCAAATGTGGTAACGTATACCTCGCTAATTAATGGGTTTTGCCGAAGTGGAGATGTGGACAGGGCAGAAAAAACTTTTGAAGAGATGCAATCTTGTGGACTAGAGCCCAACGTGGTAACCTATACAATACTTATTGGTTGCTTTTGTAAAGGTGGTAAACTCACAAAAGCTTTCTCCTTTTTTGAGCTAATGTTGATGGAGAAGTGCATACCTAATGATGCTACCTTCAATTTTCTGGTGAATGGATTAGCAAATAACACTGAAATTACTCTTTCTCAAAAAAGAAGTGTGTCATACCAAATTGAGAATTCTCTAGTTCTAGAATCTTTTGGAATGATGATATTAGATGGATGGAATAGGTGGGCTGCTTCTTATAATTCTATCATCATCTGCCTTTGCCAACATAAAATGGTGAAACATGCTTTGCAGTTAAGTGATAAAATGATGAGCAAGGGATTCCCTCCAGATCCTGTTTCTTTTGTTGCATTGCTACATGGTCTTTGCTTGGAAGGGAGATCACAGGATTGGAACAATGTCATCTCCTGTAAATTGAATGAACGAGAACTCCAAATTGCTGTCAAGTACTCAGAGAAATTGGATCAGTTCCTTTCCCAAGGACTGATTTCTGAGGCTTCACTTATTTTGCATTCTTTGGTTGATCAGTCCAAGCCCCATATGCAAGAAGTGGAGAAAGTTGAAGTATCATCATGATAGGAGGGCCATAGAAATCTAAAAACCAGAGTTGGTAATAATAATTAAATTTCTGTTCTAGTGATTATTCAAAATGCTTATCAGTTTGTTTACAAGGATCTACCAGAAAATTCTTTTAGATCCTGTTGGTTATATGATACTGATGAGCTATTGCACGGGGTAGCACATGAGGATGACGATTGATGTCAGTCACCACAGTATTGTGGCATAAATACTGGCAGATAAACTTTCACACAGGTTTTGCATTTGATTAATGGTGAGAGAGTGGATCTGCCCCTGGATGATTATACGTTTTACCTCAGTTTTGGTGCTTCTGTAGGCTGTTTGATACCTCCAAGAGCAGTTACATGTATTTGTAAAATTAGCTGTAATTATATTGTGAAAGAAGTTTTGCATCCATCAGCAAGATATTGAAGGAGAAATGGTTTCACTTTTGGAGGTAGGCGCCAGAATTTCATTTTGTGCATCTCTCATTCTAGTGCAGTGAGGACTGAAGAGAGTAGTTCTGTACAAAACTTCTGTATAGACACATCATATTTTTTATTTTTTTCACTTTGCTGACTTGTAAAATAGCTAACAAGTAATATGCGATGGTCCACAGGCAGAGACAATTTACTAGAATTATGGTCTCCTTTGGGAGCTCCAATCTGTCCTTAATTCTTGGGAGGTGGAAGGAGCTATGTTTTGGTATCTCAGCTAGATTTTTTGAAACATGACCACATATAATTTCGAAGCCATTTCCTCAATAAAATTTTATACTTTTCATTTGTGTTTAGTTACATCATATACATGCATGCATTTTTAAAAAAAGGAAAAAAGCAGACTTACGTTTTGAAATAACTGTAAAATATAAGCAAAGGCCATTGTTCTACTTTTGTACGAAAAGAGGAAGTGATCTGATGCCATGGTGTTTTGATATGATAAAACTCTTCCAAAATCCCAGCGGATCATGAGCTCACTTCTTGATGATTTGATGAAATTCAAATCCTGTATCCTAAATCATGGAACATGACTAAATCGAAATTCGCCCCAAAGTAAGTTTTTTTTTTAATTTATTATTATTATTATTTGCTAAGTGAAAAGGTCATCCGACATATTAAGTTGGCAAACATATTGGCAAGTCTAAGGTGGAAGCTGATAAGCAGAATTTCTGATATCAAAGTTCAGCAATTACCTATCTTAAGAATCAAATCACTGAAACTGAATAACATGCCTTCAACACAAATGCAAAACCAAAGGTGACATTTGTGTATTAGAATGACTATAGATGTCACACAATTGCATGCAAGAGAATATTTTCCATTGATTGTAGTACGGTGACAATTGAAGCAAAAGCACAGTTTCTGGATTTCATGCAAGAGAATGTTTTCCAGCAAGTCCAACAGACTGTGCTTTGCACAAGATTGTTCATTGTTTTCTTTTTTAATCAAGAACTTTCTGAAAAAGGGCAGCAAGAAGCAATGTGACAAATACGATACAAAACTAAAAATACATGATTAAACTATTAGCAAAAAGAAACATTGTGTCACAATTTGAATTCACAAAAGCAGTCAGGCAAAGCAGATCCTCTACCCATGACAAAATCTTCCTTGTGAGCTTTCCATAAGGCTTGCATTAATTCCTTCCCTTTCAAGCCCTGAAAAGTGAGCTCTGCAAAAGCTTTTCGGTTTAAGAATATTGTTTTGTAGAGCCCCTTACAAGCTCGCATTGCAGAAACCATCTTATCCATGTTACCAAAATATGTAGCCATGTATGAATCACTGTGGATAGATACGTAATAATCTAAGGCAGCTTTTGTGTTCCCATGCATGCTTGTGAAATCCTCACCAGTAAGAAGGTCTGACTTTTTATAAACATTGGTGTACACAGATGTTAGCCCTTCAATTTCCATCAACCCATCCCCAGCTGCAAGATATATATTCGTGTTTGTAGGAATGGAAAGTGCTTGAAGTATAAGGGCTGTCTCATTAGGTGCAAGGGGACACTTCCCTCGTCTTCTCCAAATATGTGCCAACTCTCCAGTCCATGGTTTTCTATCTATCCCTGCAGCTTCAATGGCCTTCATGGATGCAGGAGAAAGGCCCGAGTATTCGCATTGGCTATATGCTACCATATCAGGTTCAAACCGGAGGTGAAGTGACAGAAAGGGTTTTGGTATGGCTTCCAAAAGTTCTGAAGCTTTCTTTTCCAAGGACCGTGTAAGGCGTAATGCACTATAACAAGCTTGACAAAGTGCAGCTTTTGCATACTGAGGATACCTATAAAATGAACAGAGAGCAAGTAATTCAATTATAAATACAAAAGACACAACTTTAACATGTATTGTCAAAACCCATTCAGAAATAAAAGAATGAAATAATATTATACCATACAATTGAAATTTATCTTCTATTTTTATGTCTTTTGGTGCTTGTTATGCAAAGGTTAAGTGGTGAACCCAATACCTCCATCTAAAATTTTCTTAAACACTTGACTGTAAATGCAATAACCAATAAAAGCAGACAGTTTTAAGTGAGCAATTATTTCTTTAGCATTACTTGCTTTAGATGTGATGAGAAACATGAAAAATCAAAGTCACAGTGCACTACCTGTCCCTTCTTTGACTCATTGCTGGTGTAAGTGAAATATAATGGTGATCCAATAGGGACGGAAGAACACTTTCAATGTAATCAAATTGACCTTTGCGTTTGCTAGTGTCAACTCGAAAAGGTTCTTTAGATGCGATCTCTGGCGGCAATTCCTTAACAACTCTGACAAATCCATTTATCTGCTGGATGAAGTAATCCACATCAAATACATCTGCAAAGCCACTGAGGTAAAAATAATGAGCTACATGTTCAAATCTTAAATCAAGAATCAAATGAACTACGTTAGTGCAGGCCATAGAAGAGCACTACTTCAATAAACCATATGAGACTGTACTAAGAACATAATTATGAAGCAATGATCATCTATGCCAGATTAAAACAGACAGTAAACTTCAAAATTATAACATAAACAACACATAAGCTTAAGATTTTAGAGATGTTAACAATTTGAGAAATTCTTATTCATGTCACACATCTGAATATCTGATAATAGAAAAAACAGACAAAAAATAAACTCCACAGGAAGAGGAAATGAGTGAACAACTATATGCAAAAGTTACCTAGACTCATTCCAATATGAAGCTGCTTCAAACTTTGGCAAAACTAGAGTAGCATTCAACAAACGGGCAATGCCAACACCATCACAAAACTGCACATACGATTAAGAGAAAAAGGTTACCACACCACTAAGTAAGAAGCAAACATTTCTAACAAATTGTAAACCAATACAAAACACTCACATCTCTTCTCATCTGATTGAGTCCACCATAGCAATCCACCCGAATATATCCATTACTCTTTGCTGGTAGAGCTGCAGGATTTCAACAAAAAACCAATGCAATTGTCTGCAATGAAAACCAATTAAAATTCACTCAGAATTAAAAAAAACCCTTATACAATCTAGATCTTCTAAGTTGACCACAAGCATTTCACTTCAAATACACAATTCTTCCACAAAACAGAAATGAGGACTCATAAATATAATTGTTTAGATCTTTCAAGTTATCTACTAGCAGATTTCAGATTCACAATTAAAGGCCTAAGATGAACATCCAAAAACTGCAATTAACAAATAATATTATTATTATTATTACCAGTGAGATGTCCTTGAAGCCACCATTTACAAGGCCTCCACTCTGCAACTCTTTTAACACTCCAAATCTCCAATAATTTCCCTCTGCAAATTACAAAAAGTACACCTTTTAGGAACAAAATAATCAAGAAAATAAAATTAGGAGCCAAGAACGAACAACCAATAAAAAAAAAAGCAAAATATATAATAATTTTATGGTTTACGTTGATGAATCTGAAGTGGGAATTAGTTCTGAAGAGAAGGGCGTCGCGGAAGGAGATAGTAAAATGACGGCAAGAACTAAAGAGAAAGTGAAGATGACGATGAACAATGGCTTCACAGAGACCGCAACCATTTGATTGAAACCAAAAAAAAAAAATTAAAAAGAAATTTGATTTTTTTTTTCTTTTTTAGGGTTTTTCAGAATCTGATCTGAGAAATGCTTGGAGTGATGCTGTTTTGCTGTGTGATAATAGCCATTGCTCTGCAGAATTCGTTTATTTACGCAGAACACATTCTTGAACCCCTAAACTTTGAGATATTTTCGCATTAGGTCCGCCAAGTTCTGTTTTATATATCCCCAAGCTTTGAGATACTTTCGCATTAGGTCCCTTAGGTTCTGTTTCATTTATCTAGGCTCTTAAAACATGTGAGTTGTTAATTCTAAACCTTCAATATTTTTTTAACCATTAGTTTGCTTGAGTCACCAGTCACCACAATTCATTATTAATATTTTTTGTAAAATATTTTTATGAAGTTCCTAGAGTAGGTTTCTAAATCTGAGTAAGAATTAAATTGTTTAATTATATGAACGAGTAGGGTGTAATTGAGCCGAGCCAAGTTTAGCTTTAAAATGTTCGACCTCCACTTAGCTGAAAAGAGGTATGTTCGAGCTCACGAAGATTTTCATATATGCAGCTCCAGCTCGAGCTTGTTCACAAACCAGGCTCGACCTTTACTCGTTTATAAGTTTGTTTTTGAGCTCGATAAGAGTTTGTTAATGAGCTCATTTACGAGCTCGTTAGACTTATTTGTACAGCAAAAATGGATATGTAAAACAACATTAAATAAGCAAATATACACTTACAAAACAAATTATAAAGAGAAAAAACTTTAAAATATAAAAACAACAACATTAAATAAGCAAATACTAAATAAAGAAGGAATGCATAAAAATTAATATTACAATCATCCAATGAAAAAAGTAAGAAAAGATAAATATTACAGTCACCCAATGCAACAAATAAAGCAGCAAAATAATAAAGCAGATATGAAATGTGAAAAAATCAGCATGAAAAATAGCAACCCCAGCACTGAAAATAGCAGCCCCAACACTGAAAATAGCAGCCCCAATAAGAAAAATAGTAACCCTAGCACTGAAAAACAGCAGCCCCAATATGCACAATAGCAACAATTGTTAGAAAAACAACAACTCTAACATGAACACCAAATATAGCAGTAAAAACAACACCAATAACATTCAATTCCAGCAACAACAATAAGGCAGAAAATTAAGTTACCATAGGCAATTTTCAATTCTTTCATGAAGGTAATGTAATTTTCTTGATGTCCTCTTGATACTATAAAAATAGCAAATAATTAGTAAATGTCAAAAAAAATAAATATGAAACTGAAAATAAAATTATATAATTTCAAATTAATTTTCTTTTCCACTTCATCCC
>CATIWK010783423.1:0-13860 GCA_949634005.1 Mallotus japonicus
AATGCTAGAGGTTATGTTAAGGGTGCTTTTGCTTTTAATATGTGTGTGGGTTTTGCTTTTCTTACAGGATTATTTGCTGCCATGTATGCAGTTAAAAAGGCAAAGGAAATGGGTTGGTTTAGTTTATGGCTTGAGTGTGATTCTTCTTGGGTTGTGTACTTATTTCAGACTCGGTCTGTTGATGTTCCTTGGAGGGTTCGGTTGCAATGGGATTACTGTCTTCATGATCTTAAGCAGTTTAATTTTACGGTTTCTCACATTTATCGTGAAGGGAATGTTGTGGCTGACAGTCTTGCTAAGTTTGGAGCTAATCATTCTGGTTTTCATTGGTGGCACTCTTGTCCAGATTTTTGTACTCATCTTCTGTTTGAAGATTTTAGTGCTGTAGAGCGGTTTCGCTTTTGTTGATTTCTTTTCAAACTGCAGTTGTATTTTCTTTTTATTAATAATATTTTTGAGTCCATTTAGATGATGAGGGTGCTAAAATTGTGCCAACCTAGTTGGGATAATTGGGTGCACCTACTGATTTTTGGCCTCAATTTTTATCAAAAAAAAAAAAATCGAAACAAATATGATTACTTAATTTATTCAAATCTTCACTCATTAATTATTAGGATTATGATATATTTTTACATATATACTAGATGTCTAACTCTGACATCTACTAAAATTCATAATAATTTTTTTTTAAATTACAAAAAAGGAAAAAAGGTCAAATAGTTGTTTCTGAGGCCCCTACTACCAAAATGAAGAAAGTCCAATAAAAGAAAAGAAGAGGACAAATTCCTATCATACATTAAGAGACAAGCGAGATTTCTATTCTATTAAAATGAAAAAAAGTAACTGAACTTTAATTATATAAATTAAATAAATATAATTTAATTTAGTTAAATTTTAAAATTGACTTTTTTTTTCCCTCAAGCTATAGATGTAATAAAATTACCTTAAAAATTTTGTAATCAATGAATGGTATTAACCAAAAAAAAAATTTTCTACTTTTATAATTAATTATATCAAATTTAAGTGTGCAAAATCCCAACTCAATGAAAACACATAATACAATGAATTGAGTCATAAACTTTAAATTCATATCGAAGGTCCTTGTCTAATAAGTGTGGCCATGCAAATAAAGTACCTATATGTAGGGGTGAGCAAAATTCAACCGAATCGAAAAATTGAGCCGAAATCGATCGAAATCGACTCAAATTGCTTTGGTTTGGTTTTTATTTTTGAAAATTTACAAATTTCGGTCGGTTAACCGAACCGACCGAAATACTAAACTTTATGATAAATTAATATATTTTTGAATAAAATGTTTCAAGATTTCACGTATGGTTGAGATGGTAAGTCGTTTTTGTTAATTGTTTGAGGAGGTTGTGGGTTCAAATCCCATAACCTATAATAATTTTTTTTGGTTGAAAAAAAGGCACATCTGAAAAAAGCAACTGAAACACTTGAAAAAAGGCATATTTGGGATTCGAATCCAGGTGGAGAAGGAGAAAGGGCATGCGCCAACACTGTTAGACCATCATAAGCTTTTGTTTTTTTTTTATGTTTCTTTCATTTATATTATTACACACTCGGTTTTTGGTTAACTGAACAAAACCGAGCAGTTTCTTAGGTATTCGGTTTGGTTTTGATAATTTGAAAAAAATAAAAATCGAACCAAACCGAAATCGACCGTGCTTACCCCTACCTATATGGTTTAGGCATTTGGACGATGATAAGCGAGCACGGGTTGGTCGTTTCAGGCAGCTTTTCGAGGTTGACGTTCTATCGTGAGCATAACTTTATGCTCGATTGCGGGTCCTAGATAACCATCTTTCTGTTGCGAGCGCAAAAATTGCACGATCGCGTCTTCTCAGCTCAAAGCCCTTCTGTTGTGATTGCAAGTTTATGCGCGATCGCGGCCTATTCGGTTCTAGCATAAAATATGTTGATGTGTACTTTTAAAAGGAGAAAATCTAAGGGAGCTGAGAGGACACTGAACGGAGGCTATAAAAGGACCAAGACCACACCTTTTTAGAGGGATCTTTTTGGAGAAACACACCCATAACAACCAAGAGAAAGAAAGGAGCAAGAGGAGGAAAAGAAGCTAAGAAGAAGAGCCTCCATTGAAGACCCACGAGCTTCTTGATAAACTCTCTATCTCCTTTGTTTATTTCTTGCTTAATTTGTCAATCTCTTGTGTTGTTATTGAATATTCAATATTGGATGATGGATTATGAAGCCATGTTTGGCTAAGTTTTATTTATGTTGTTGGGATTTTGGAAAACCATTTGAATTAAGTTAATTTTATAGATCTTTACTTATTTAATGCATATTGTATTTATTGTGCTTTGTTGTGTGTTGTGTTCTGGCCAAATACAACCTTGGTCTAGATCTATACATTGAGAGATGGTAGATCTAGTAGACCCACAAATGCTTATTGAATAATCAATGACTTGAGAGAGATTGATATCATTCAGTCCTCTATAAGCTCACTTAATGCCTAATGTGTTTGATGTTAACTTACTTTCATAGTGATGATAAGAATTAAGATATGATTCTGATATTTAATTGATGCATATTAGTAGAGTTTTAACATTACTCGAGAGAGAGTGTTATACGACTTTTGAAAGCTTGAGGTGTGCTAATAACTTGAGTGGATCTATAATTTGACTTGAGGATAATGTGGTATGCCATTCCCCAATAACATAATCCCAATATTGATTGATATCTCTTTTTGTTAGTTAGTGATAGTTTATATTTGCATGTTATTAATTGTTGCTTATTTAGTTCTTTATTATTTCATACAAATTCTATTTGCAAGCTCTAAACATATTAAACTAAAACTAATAGGTGCCTAGTCCCCAATCCTCGTGGGAGCGATACTCTACTCTCTCTATATTACTTGTCGACCCGTATACTTACAGTGTGCGTGGAGCAGTCAATAAGTTTTTGGCGCCGTTGTTAGGGATTGACAGAGCTAACATCATAATTAGTAATAGTTTGTTTGGATTAGAGAAATTTTCTTTTATGTTCTATTTTTAATTCTGTTTTACTCTGTTTTAGGTGTTATTGTTGTTGTGTATGAAAACTAGACACACTTGAAAAGAACCTTTGATTTTCATCCTGAATTTGTCCAAATTTGAGAAAGAGAATCGTACATGATCAAAGAGTGTATTTAGAGAGATGGTAGAACAACAACAAAAGAGCAGCTGAAAGAACTCTCTTAGAGTTTTCCATGCCGGGCTTAGAAGAAGCTCAATAGAGCATAACAAGACTGAATGTTCAAGCCAACAGCTTCGAGATTAAACCTGCCTTTTTACAAATGATCCAATCCATAGTTCAATTCTATGGTCTGCCTTCTGAAGATCCAAACGCACATATAGCCAACTTCCTTGAGATATACAATAATTTTAAGTATAATGAAGTGTCAGATGACTAATTTGCTTAAGGCTTTTCCCTTTTACTCTCAAGGACAGGGCAAAAGTGTGGCTTAACTCACAGCCACTTGCATCACCACATGGGATCTCTTAGCAAGAGCATTCTTGGATAAATACTTTCCTCCCACAAAGACGACAAAAATTATCAAAGATATAACAACATTCCAACAGTTTGAAACCGAGTCTTTGTGCGATGTGTGGGAAAGATTCAAAGAGTTACAACAGAGTTGCCCACACCATGGTCTACCAAGGGACATACTTATCTGCACCTTTTATAACGATGTCATGAGGTCCACTAGAGACACCATTGACGTGACTGCTGGAGGATCACTTATAAGGAAGACAGTAGATAGTGCTTTTGACCTTTTGTAGCAAATTGCCAATAATAACTGCTTGTGGCCTTCAGAGAGGCAAATGGCTCCCAAGCAAAGAGGGAAATTAGGAGTGGATGCTATCACTTCTATATAAGCATAAATTGTAGCCTTGTCCAAGTAAATTGGGGACTTGACATTAAGAGGTAACACTATTACACTTTCTCCTACTTTGTCTTGTGAGCATTGCCATATGCTTGGGCATGCTACCTTTGAATGTCGCTTTGGAGGTGGAAATGGTTTGGAGATGGTACATTGGAGAATTGTAACTATATTGGGAATCAGTTCCAACTAAGGAAATCAAACAATAATCCATTCTCAAATACTTACAATCAAGGTTAGAGAAATCACCCCAACTTCTCATTGAGCAATAATCAAAATGCACTAGGCTTCTCAAATCAATTCGCTAAGCCGCCACCACCACCCTAATTCCAAGCTAAATTAATTGATGACAGATTTGTAGCTATAGAGACAAAGCTTGATAAGTTCTTTAATGCTGTCACATCCAAAATGACCAGCCAATAGGAGAACCAGAAATAATGGAAGCTACATTTGATCAAATCGTCATGAACCAAGCTTCTTCTATTCATCACATAGAGGTTCAGCTTAGGCAATTGGCCAATGTGGTAGTAATAAGGGCTCAAAGACACCTACTTAGCAGCATTTAAATCAATCTAAAGGAGCAGGTAAAGGCTATCATATTAAGGAGGGCAAAGAGTTGAAGTTGCCTAATGAAGAACCATTGAAGCTTGAAGAAGTTAAGAAGGATCAAGAGCTGAAAAATGAAGAAGTTCAAGAGAAGTTCAAGAGAAGAAGTATGAAGAATCAAAAGAAAAGTAAGTGGAGCAACCTTCTATCATTGAAACTTCCAAGTATGCTCCAAAATTGCCTTTTCCTTTAAGGCAAAGAAAGATAAATGAGGATAAGAAATGGATTGCAAGATTCTTACATACTTTCAAAAAATTGGAGCTAAAGCTACCTCTTTCAAAAGCATTGACAGAAATGCCAAAGTATGTAAAATTCCTTAAAGACATCATCACCAACAAGCACAAATGGAATGACAGCGAGATGGTGCCTCTAACGGAGACTTGTAGCTCCATCATTTCAAGCAAGATTCCAGTCAAGCTTAAGGACCCAGGGATTTTCACAATTCTTTACATACTTGATTCAAAAGAATTTCCTAAATGCTTATGTAACTTAGGAGCTAATATTAATCTTATGCCTCTTTCACTTTTCAGGGAATTAAAGCTAAGAGATGTCATTGATATAAACATGACACTTCAACTTGCGGATCATTCAATCAAGAAACCATATGGAGTAGTTGAAGACATGCTTGTTAAAGTTGACAAATTTGTATTCCCAGTTGACTTTATGATCTTGGACTTTGACCAAGATAAGAATTGCCCTCTCATTTTGGGAAGGCCATTCCTTAACACCAGAAAAGAATTAATTGATGTTCATGAAGGAAAAATCACTTTGTGAGTTGGAGAAGAGAAGGTGGAATATGTGATGAACAAGCTTGTGAAAGAAGTGAGAGATGATGAACAACATGCAGAAGTAAATGCAATGAATAGTAAGGAAGAGATTGAACTAAAGTCAATTCCTAGAGGGAAACAAAAGGTAGCAACTCAGGGATCTCTAAATCCTCAAATGCATAAAAAGGTAAAGAAAACTAGGCAAAGAATGAGCTTAAAGAAGAAAGCCATCCAAACAATTAAGGTGATATACGAGCCCAAGAAGTATGCTTAGGCCAGAGACAAAATAGCATCTCAATCAACACATGATGGCAAATAAGAATACCAAGAATTGATTGATGCCACAAATGGGGGATATTTATCCTCCACATCTTTTTGAAGCACTAAAATTTGGGATATGGTCAAGCTAACGACCTAAAATTAGCATGTTTTTACTTTATTTTGTTTGACAATTTTCATTTTGATCACTCTTATATAGTATATTGTTTTAGAAATGTCATTTGAATTTATAATTAGTAGTAATATTTTGTTGTTTTTGTGACTTTAGGTACTGTAGCGATCATGACTAGTCGGCCCTGGGCATAAGCCGGGCTTGCTGGTGTTCTGCGCTCACGAATCTCGAACATCATAGACCAGTTACTTCTGTCTCAATCGCGGACTTACCACGATTGCGTTACTAGTCCCAAATTGCTTTTAATTATTTTTGTCTTGATCACGTCTTAAACTACGATCGCAGACTTACCCTAATTTGCACTAGTAACCACCACCATCTCCTTCCCTCTCCCACTTTTATTTTGAAAACTATGATCTTCACTCTTTTGCAATATCCGCCAATTACCAAAACCCCATTACCCACTCAAATTTGCCCCTTAATCCTTCTTCTTCCCTTATAATCCTACCTCCTTCATCTTCAATAACCCTAATTCCGCCCAATCACATCTTTAAATTCTCTAAAAACACTTCACCCACCCATTTTCCTAAAAACAAAGCATTCTTTTCATCTGACGCCATGTCTCGAAATAGGAAGAAGTTGAAAATGATCGAAGCTCCTCTGTCGCACTAAGAAGATGTGGATTTTACCAAATAGTATGGAGCTCCCTTCTCCATCATTTTAAAAGAGGAAGGAGATAAGTATATTTCCCTTTCTCATAGAAATTTTATTATTCTTAAGTGCTTGGACATGGAAACCTTAGAGAAGGTGAAACTCAAGGATAGGGTGCTAGAACTCTATGATAGATTAGGTTAGAGAAAGTTTGTTGGATTGACTCATACTATGTACAAAGAATTAACACTAAAATTTTACACAACTTAGAAACTCTATGATCAAGTACACAAGAAGTTTGAGTGTCGGCTTAATGGGCGACCCATCACCATCGATTATGACACCATATTTAGGGTGTTTGGATTTGCACAAGGGGTGTGTGTGAACCACCATGTAGATATAATCCGAGAGAATTTTGGAAGGATATTTATTCCTTGGATGAAGTTTGGGATGCTCATGGTGTTCCTAATAGGTTAGTGAGGGATCACAGTTACATCATCCTGCACAAGCTCATATGCCATTCCATTTTTGGGAAGATGGAAAGCAAAAAAATCTCCAGACAAGAGCTATTAATGTTGTGGTGTATGCACACCGGTACAAAAGTCTCAACCACCTACTTCGTTTTGTAGTCGTTATGGCATGTTGTTAGAGCTCCGAAGGGATCGATTTTGATGGGTCACATTATGATAGGTTTGGCTTTGCATTTTAATGTTTTTAATCCCATCACTACTAACATGGAGTCTATTTCACAGGAGAAGCTTAATTGGCTCTTGCTCACAAGAGCAGAGATCCTTTCATCCACATCAGAATTAAAGGATCTTACTATGAGGAAATGTTTTCATTAGAGACAATCGACTTCAAGGAGAAATAATAGGCCTCCACCAGATGAAAGTGAAGAGGAAGAGTTTGAGGACGAGGAAGAACATGTCTCAGAAGTTCCACAAATAGCTCAGTCATCAAATGAAGGGTGGAGTTAAGTCTTGGAGAAGCTGGACCTTTTAAGTGCATCAGTGGATTCCCGGTTTTAGAACTTGGAAAAGTCAATGGAGGAAAAGTATCATGAGCTGAATCAGAGGCCTCATATCACCATTTCAAACTCATGGAGTACTTTAAGGCTACGAGGCATGAACGTCTTCCTTCTCCATCTCCACAAAAAGTACCATCACCTCCGGACTCTCCTCCACCGTAAGGGGAGTAAATTTATTTTCCCTACCTTTTATTTTATTTTTTTTGGTTTTATTTTAGTTTAGTTTTTCATTTTCATTCATTTCATGTTTATAACTTTATGCTTATGATTTTTGTTTTGTTTTTTAGTATGTTTGTGCATATATATTTCATGTTTGCATTTAGGTACCCTACATACATTGAGGATAATGTGTCATTCAAGTGTGGAGGGAGAACAAGTTTGCATAATTATGTGTATATTTTGAGTACATATCATGCATTGCACTTACATTATTGTAATTTGGCCCAAATTTTTGCAAAATTTTGATGCTTGACACTTGAAAATTTGCGGACTATCATTGTTTTGAGCATCTTGTGTGTTTGTGGTTTTGTTGAGCCTATGTTGTTTAATCTTTTGTTAATGGTTAGTTTGTATTCTTTTTAAAACTTTGTTAACATTTTGAGTTGAGAATTTTGAACTTTTAATCAATTTAATGCGTGTTGTTGTTCATTTGAGCATGGTTGTGAATTGATGTTTTGGAAAGTAGTATGTTGAATGAATCAAACTCCTCTCTAGGGTCACTTTTAGTTGTATGTGAAAGGATTTATAAAAATACTCTTCCCCAATTCTTTAAAAAAAAAAGAATAAAATGTGCTCAAGGACTTTAAATTCCTATGTACTCCAATGCTCTTGCAAAAGAGTACGAGTATTCAAAGAACTCTCTCGAGGTGTTCACGTTGAGTAGATCGGGAAAGACAGGGAACTACTAAGAGAGGGAAGAAAAGCACAAAATCTAAAAAGCAAATAAAGAGGGGAGAGTTGATTTCCGCATGCCAAATTAAGAGCCACCTTAGATTGGAGTTTTTTCATTCATTTGTACTCTTTTTAAGATGTTGATTCATGATTGTGTGGTTTGAATAGACAACATGCTCTTCACTTGGTAATTTATACTTATCGGCTTAATTTGTTAACTTTATTTTTAAGAATTTAAGCCAGCTATTAAAAGAAGATTACGATGTGAGCTTGATGAAAGTTGGATATACATTGTGTTTATTGCATTGATAGTTTATGTTTTTGAGTCTGCTTGAGGACAAGTAAAGATTTAAGTGTGGGGGTATTTGTTGGTGCCAAATTGCATATAGAATTAGGACTCATTTTAGCATTCATTCATTCATTATAATTAGCATTTAGCATAGGATAACATATAGAACTAGATACTTTTATATTTTATTTTTGTTTTTATAAGGAAAAGAGTTTTGAGGTGTTTGATGGTGATTTGGAGCTAAAAGGAAGAAGAAAACAGAGTAAAGTGCAGAGTAGCCTTCTGTGGCAATTGCGGGATGATACACGAGCGCGGGTTGGTCATTTTAGGCATCTTTCCGAGGTTGAGTTTCTGTCTCAAGCGCAGCTTTATGCCCGATCGTGGGTGCTAGACAACCATCTTTCTGTTGTGAGTGCGAAAATTACACGATCTCGTCTTCTCAGCTCAAAGCCCTTCTGTTGCGATCAGGTGTTATGCACGATCGCGACCTGTTAAGTTCCAGCACAAAATATGCTGAGGTGTACTTTTAAGAGGAGAAAATCTAGGGGAGCCAAGAGAACACTGAAGTGAGGCTATATAAGGACTAGGACCACGCCTTTTTAGAGGGATCTTTTTAGAGAAACACACCCATAACAACCAAGAGAAAGAAAAGAACAAGAGGAGGAAAAGAACCCAAGAAGAAGAGCCTCCATTAAAGACCCATGAGCTTCTTGATAAACTCTCTATCTCCTTTGTTTATTTCTTGCTTAATTTGTCAATCTCTTGTGTTGTTATTGAATATTCAATATTGGATGATGGATTTTGAAGCCATTTTTGGCTAAGTTTTATTTATGTTGTTGGGATTTTGGAAACCCATTTGAATTAA
The DNA here is from genome assembly GCA_949634005.1 of Mallotus japonicus. Taxonomy (NCBI): domain Eukaryota; kingdom Viridiplantae; phylum Streptophyta; class Magnoliopsida; order Malpighiales; family Euphorbiaceae; genus Mallotus; species Mallotus japonicus. Next base: position 9,389 of record CATIWK010783423.1, read on the forward strand.
GTTTATTTTATAGATCCTTACTTGTTTAATGCATATTGTGTTTGTTGTACTTTGTTGTGTGTTGTGTTCTGGCCAAATACAACCTTAGTCTAGATATATACATTGAGAGATGGTAGATCTAGTAGATCCACAAATGCTTGTTGAATAATCAATTAAGAGAGCTTGATATCATTCAATCCTCCATAAGCTCACTTAATGCCTAATGTGTTTGATGTTAACTTACTTTCATAGTGATGATGAGAATTAAGCTATGATTCTGAGATTTAATTGATGCATATTAGTAGAGTTTAACATTACATGAGAGAGAGAGTTTTAAATGACTTTTGAAAACTTGAGGTGTGCTAATAACTTGAATGGATCTATGATTTGACTTGAGGATAATGTGGTATGCCATTCCCCAACAACATAATCCCAATATTGGTTGATTTCTCCTTTAGTTAGTTAGTGATAGTTTATATTTGCATGTTATTAATTGTTGCTTATTTAGTTGTTTATTATTTCATACAAATTCTATTTGCAAGCTCTAAACATATTAAACTAAAACTAATAGGTGCTTAGTCCCCAATCATCGTGGGAACGATACTCTACTCTCTCTATATTACTTGTCGATCTGTATTCTTGTGGTGTGCGTGGAGCAGTCAACATTTAGGCCCTTGGATGAGCAACGATTGTCAATCTTCATTACTGAAACTATTATGGTTCCACTAAGGCTCTTTAATCATTGCTAATATTTTTTTCAAATTGCAACTGCAAAATTGGGTTCTTACATTTTTTTCTCTGCCCTACGGTATTTCTAATTCAATTTAATTGGAGCAACACCATAAGGGTGATAAAAATTTTTTAACAACTAATTTTATGTGGGTGAAACAACTAATTTAGTGCGGGTGTATACATCATCACTCGAATTCAAAACGTCGTTTAAGTGAGAACGGTCTCTGTCAGCTCATCCTAACCGTTGTTGATTGTTTATTTATTTTTATTCATCCATTCAACCATATATATATATATATATCACCTATACATGTATATATAGGTGATAGACCTTAACACTCAGCTTGATTATTTCAAGGATATGGAGCAACATCTAAGGCAGAAGCTAGGTGATGCTGAAACTAACACATTGGTATCAGAAGCCCTTACTTTACTAGAATCCTCTCTGCACTGTATATATAGAGCCTCTTGTATAATCAAAAGATATAACAGAGTATACAAACCAATTCACTCAAAAGTCATATCTTCTTTAGATGTATACTTCAGCAGTCAAAACTTGATTTTTTCTTTTAAGGGTCTAAGTTAGAGTTGTAAATCATTATAACCCTCTAATTGTAGCCTTGTATGTGAATTCTCTAATTGGTACAAAATTGATCTATGGAATGCAGAATCTCCAGCTATGAAATATATGCACACATAAATTTAGTCAGATCTTATAGCATCGAACCAGCCTAATATTATTATTAATCAATTTTGATGCTAATATTGTTAAACCAAATTTGATGATGGTTGAGGCAGGGTTGGCTTATTGAAATCGTGACTTAACACATAATCATTTGCAAAGCCTAATAAGACATATTCCCGTAATTAGAACAACTTCTAATCTGTTCCTAAGAAAACATAATTTTGCAAGAAACTACTATATCAAGTGACAAAGCAAAATCAACATTTAATTGAAGATTACTATCAAATGATAAGAGTTTATAAAGTGTGTTGCTCCTCTCACATTGTTGAGGATTGAAGTTCAAAAATGTTTGGTAGAATTGCACTTTCATCGCCTGAGAATTTTGAAATCCATTTCATTTTCACCCATAGCATAGCCTACTTATATGTGACATATTCAACGACAAAAATAATTGTTGTAGGGGGCAAAAAAAAAAAAACGAATCTCAAAAGGATATGTTGGCCTGTGTTTTGATAAATTTATGACATGTATGGCTACTGCTTTCACACCTTTTTCTATTTTTGGTTCAATCAAGGTCTAATGGCAGTGAATTACACTAGAGAATAATTATATTTTTTTTCAATCATTACTATGATAATAAATTTTCACTAATACTGATAAATAATGATTATAAAAACTTCAGCTTGATAATTCTCGCAAGTAAAACTAACAATCAAATCATTCCTAATTAGCAATTTCACACTATTTAATTCAACACATTTAACACACACATATCTATATATATGATGCATCAGTTAGGTGCAGATCGAAGATGCCCAATTCAACGACTAAGGAAAAAAAGAATTACTAGTAAATGTTTGCTCTTTTGAAGTCTGGCCATGTGGGCATATTTTATACATGCTAGAGATTTTATTTTATTATTTTTTAAAAAAATTTCTTCTTTTAATTCGCCCCACTAAGTCAATAGCTGATGTGTTTTATGAACTTCGCCACGACACCCAGCAATTATCACATATCACATTCCATAGTGAAGATGTTTTTTTTTTTTTTTTTTTTAAATGTTAGTTGAGATTTTTTTTTTTTTTTGAACTAAAATGTTAGTTGAGATTAAAATATATAGGTCTGGGGATTACAATATTTTCACAGTAACGTATTCAATATCTGTTGCAGACTTGCTAGAAATACGCCATTAATTTATTAAAAATAAAATAAAAAGTTTCAAAAAGAAAAGTGGAAGCAAGCCAGCCACATCGAGTGGCTAGTATATTAATAAGTAGACTTTGTCAATTCATAAAAGTCCCTATGGCTACACTTAAGGCCTAGTTCAAGTGGCAAGAGCGCTTACTCTATACTTCTCTCTTCACTAGGCATGTGAAATTTACATTTGGTCGTGATTCACAAAAATGATTTTCAAATACTAACTGCTAACATTTAACTGCTAAATGTCTCCTCTCCGTTCCAATAATACTGATCCTGTATCAAGTCAAAAAAAGAAAAAACCTATGGCTATAATTTAAAAAAAAAAAAAGCCCTATGGCTATGGCTATGCATGCTATGACTTTTGAAACTTCACTTTGTTGATTAATTTTTTTTGGAATAACCCATATTTAAGCCCCTAAACTTTGACACTTTATTTTTCTACGTCCCTGAATTTTTATTTTGTTTTAAAAGGTCCTCAAATTTTTATTTTTATTTAGTTTAAGCCCTTATCTAACAGATCCGTTAAATTTTGAACAATAGCTGATAAAACCGTTAAGGAATAATCCATATTTAAGCCTCTGAACTTTAACATTTTGTTTTACTACGACCCTGAACTTTTTTTGTTTTAAAAGGCCCTCAAACTTTTATTTTTGTTTAGTGTAAGCTCTTATCTAACAGATCTATTAAATTTTGAACAGTAATAGATAAAACCGTTAATTGAAGATCCTTTTCCCTGCGACACAGCCCCTGACAGTTAAATTTTTGAACAATAACTGATAAAAACCATTAATTGAAGATCCTCTTCCCTGCGACACAACCCCTGACAGTTAAATTTTTTAATAGTAACTGATAAACATCTACAATCTCTCTCTATGATCCATACTTCATATCAATTGCAAAACGCATATTTCAAAATTGGAAACTTGGATATATTTCATTGTCGTAGTTGCATGCAAGGGCAGATTCATAGTTGTAGTAATGAATGAGAAGAGCTATGAACTTGGTCCAATATGCACTGCGAAGGAGCAGTAGTTTTTTTTTTTTTTTTTTATACCTGGAGCAAGCTTAGTTTATGCACTATTTTTAGATCATTTAGATAAGGGCTACTGTTCATTTAGATAAGGTTCAATTAACGGTTTTATCAGCTACTGTTCAAAATTTAACAGATATGTTAGATAAGGGCTTACACTAAACAAAAATAAAAGTTTGAGGGCCTTCTAAAACAAAATAAAAAGTTCAAGGACGTAGTAAAATAAAGTGTCAAATTTTTAACGGTTTTATCAGCTACTGTTCAAAAATTAATGGATCTGTTAGATAAGGGTTTAAACTAACCAAAAATAAAAGTTTGAGGGCCTTTTAAAACAAAATAAAAGTTCAGGGATGTAGTAAAATAAAGTGTCAAAGTTGAGGGGCTTAAATATGGGTTATTACATTTTTTTTTATTTTAGCATGCCTTTTTGCATGCATCTACCTCTACGTTCACACAACTTCATTTTTATTAGGCCAAACTCATTATGAGGCCCCTAAACTTATCGATTTTTTAGTTTTAGACTTTTAAAGTTTCGTTTTGTATATTTAGGCCCTTAAATTTCACAGATTTGAAGTTTTAAACCCTTCTGTCAATTTTTTAACACAAATTATTTCCTTTTGGTCCCTGAAGTTTTATATTTATAACATTCATACCATTTTTTACTTTTTAACACTTATATCACTTTAAAATTTTTATCGGTAAAATATAAATTTACTTATTTTAATTTCTAATATTTTAAATTATTATATACATATTTAAATAATTTTAAATTTTAAAAATAAACAAACAAGTTAATTCTAAGATAAAAAAAATTATAATAATTCTATTGTTTTTCACAATATTTTA
>CATIWK010783468.1:0-13910 GCA_949634005.1 Mallotus japonicus
ATGGTCACTAAACTTTATTAGTGATTTCAATTTGGTTATAAAACTTTAATTTATGACTTTTTGGTTACTCAACTTTTATCTTATTTTCAAAATGGTTCATATGCAGAAGTTTGGTCCTTCATCTTTTGATTTTTCAATTTAGTCCACTTTTACAAAGATCTTGGGAAATTCTCAATTTTCTTTCTTCCCTTGTCTCTGATACCATTCAAGGTGAGCATGCTTTTTCTTTGAGGCGGAACTAGAAAGCTACTCATGGATAAAGAAGAATGCGATCTAGCATTTCTAAATTCTTTGCTTCTCAAACTCGTTAAATTAAAGAGAGCTAGCAACAAGACCTAAAGGTTTTCTGTTCTTGAGAAAATAATTCTTAAATTCACTCTATTGTAGAGTTGGTTCACTTCATTTTGTACGTTGTTGAATGAAGTCAATCTTGATGGATTACTAGAATCCGAACTCTCTGTTCAATTTCCCATTTATCTAGCAATTATTTTAATCTAAACCAAGCAAATGATCTAAAAATATAATAATATTATTAATAATACACAACTTTTTATTGTATGCAACACAGTCACAGTATTGATTATAATATTCTTGGTGAATGCTAAAATCTTCCTATCATGCATTGAATAATTCTTGTCTTAAAACTCTCAAACTATTAGTTTTAGATCAGTCAAATAAACATAAATAATGGAAAAAACTTTTTATAATGGAAGGCATGGAGAAAACAAAAATATATATTTTTATTTTATTTATTATCTTTAGAACCTATGAACTTATTTGCAAGGAAATAATCTTTTGGACTAAAATGGTAATATTATATAACTTTAAGGCTTCAAATCTTAAAAAAAGACTATGTTTAAAACAAAAATTAAAGTTTGGTGACCAAAATGTCACAAATTGAAGTTAAGTGACCTTTTTGAAAAACTAACTAAAGTTTAGTAACCATTCAAAGAATTAACCCTAAGGAATCATTAAATACTTGAAGCAAAAAAAAAAAAAAAGGTCAAGTGTCAATCTGTATTTAATTTATTGTTTGTGCTTCTCCTTATGTGTGTGTCTATGAATATAATTTTTTCAATACATTTTATGTAATAGAAGTAAATATAGAAATATTTACTGATTTAGTATCTTTCAATTTTCACAATTATGAATTCATCTGGACTGATTCTTTCCCTCGAGAAGTGGGTGGTGGAAAGTACTATGTATGATTCTTCTATGGTTTGAATGAAGCTTCATTTTTCTAAAAAGAAAAAAAAGAGTAAAGTAATAGAAGTAAATATAGAAATATTTTAAATAGATTTAATAAATTATATTTTTATATATTAATTAATACATATAATCATGGATAAAATAACAGTTAATTCATACTCAGTGAATTTAAATTACAACAATTACTTAAAAAAAAATTGTTTGTTATTGTTTTTGTATTTCAAAAAATAAAGAAAAAAGTTACTCTTTACATAAATATATAAATATGTCACACATAACGTAATTAATAAGGTTATTTAATTATAATCCAAATATTTTATTATATGTGTAACAAATTATGACTATTTCTTATAAATAATCACAACAGTAATAACAAAAACCACAACAACTCATATTTTAACTTATATAATAAAAATTTTGATTAAGAAAAATAATGTTTTTTTAGTAAAAGATTGGAGGCCAGAAATCATGAACGCACCCGAGCATCTCAACTAGATTGACACCTTCTTAAAAATTGGCATCATTTTTCTGTTGTCCAAAAAATTTATTGAAATAAAAATAAGTAAAGTCATACAAAATGAAGCATAAAAACCGAAACCTGAAAGGCATTAACAGAACCTATAACTAGGACATCTACAAAAATCATTACAAATGACAGTATTCAGAAACGATAGAGCAGAGTCCCACCAAACGGGAGAAGAAACAGACACTCCATGCTTTGCTAATAAATCAACAACAGAACTCCCTTCACGATATATTTGAGACACCTTGAAAGTCATTTGTGAAGCATAATGCAAACATTGAATCCAACGACGTTTAAGCTCCCATGGAACTTGCTTAGAATGACTTTTGAATAATTGAACAACATAAACTGAATTAGACTCAAGCCAAAGAGTGTGCCATCCCTTATGCAAAGCAATATCCACAGCATAGATTGTCGCAACAACTTCAGCAAAATAAGCAAAAATACTTCCCAAACTGAATGCAAACGCCGCGGGGAAAACCAGCAGCAGTACAATAAATCCCACTAGCACCCGAAGCGTCTGGAGCTCCCAAGGAAGACCTATTAATGTTTACCTTAATCCAATCTGCAGGTGGGGGCTGCCAAACCACAGTAACAATCCTCGAGGCCTTTCCTGGGATGCCATAAATGTTCAGAAGTTTGAGAATACGAAATTCATCAATGCAGTTAAACATGTGCCCAAATAAAAAAAAGTCAGTCTCTTTAATACCAGTCCAAAGAGATCTGAGAGCATAATGTATATTCGGGACTTCACCTTCAAAGATAGCTGCGTTACGGACTTTCCAAATCAACCATATCCCATTGATAACAGTAGAATGCCACAACACTGCAACTTGGGAACTAAAAGAGTGTTGTATAGCAGCTGGAATGAGATTGAGCAAAGAGCCCGAAACCGAAACGCTTTTACCAAAAAGCAAAGCAATGGAATGCCATATAGCTTTAGCGAAAAAGCACCTAACAAAAAGGTGATCTTTATCTTCAACATGGGTAGAGCATAAAGAGCAACAAGAGGAAAAAGACATACTTTCAGCTGCAAATTATCATTTGTGGGAAGAGAGCCCCGAATTGCACGCCAACACAAGAGAGAACGTGATAGAGGGAGGAACTCCTTCCAGATGAAAGAATTCCAAGGAGCTACCTGATGAGAAGTATGCAAGTGATTATACATCTGTTTTACCGAAGGAGAGCCATCATTAACCGAAGTCCAAATGTATAACTCAGATTCATTTTGAGTAGGAGAGACAGCTGCAATGTTGGCAACTAACTCCGAATTATTAAACTGAGAAATCTGCCACTAATCATTAACTAAATAATCAGAAATGGGAGCATATAAATTCCTTTGTTCTCGAGGAGTAACATGCAGCTGATTAGCAACGGTTGGAACAAGCCACTCGTCAGTCCAAAACTTGAGCTTACTATTGAAGCCAATTAATCACCTCACCTCAGATCGAAGATTAGTATAAATATGATTGATGGAGGACCACACCGAGAATTGAAAATAAGTGTCTTTTGGCATTCCTGAAGGATATAAAAAGCGTTTCCGAAGAATAGAAATAAAAAATCATCAGAGGAAAGCAAGAGCCAAGCATATTTGCTTAATATAACTTTGTTAAGCTCCTTCAACTGGTTAATCCCTATACCACCTTCCTTAAAAGGCAAGCAACAAAAAGGCCAAGGAACTGTAACAAGTTTTTTGACATCAACCGAACATGTCCAGAGGAAATTGCGAATGCAACGCTCTATGGAAGAAATTAAACTCTGAGGCAATTTATAAATGGCAAAAGAATGAAGAAAAGAGCTTGTAATGACCGATTGAATGAGAGTTAAATGCCCTGCCATTGAGAAAGTGCTCCTTTTCCATTTTGAAAACTTATTACAAATCTTATCAGCAACAGGTTTCAACCATTTCTTTTTAAGAGTGCCATTGAACAAAGGCACACCCAAATAAACAAAAGGGATGGAGCCTTTTCTCATTGCCATAACTTTATGCAATTTATCAATCCGTTTATTAGAAATAGCAGCACCATAAAAAAATCTCCGACTTAGACCAATTAACTAATTGACCTGAGATAGTCCCATAAAGCTTGAAAGTTTCATTAATAGCCCGAATATTACGAAGGGTGGCTTTGCCAAATAATAAAACATCATCGACATATAGTAAATGAGTAGGAAAATAAGTCCCACGAGTCTGAAGCATAGGCTTAATAACACCCTGAGCAATTTTAAGAGAAAGTAGTCTATTAAGAAAATCTTTAGCAATACAAAAAATGGGAGGGGAAAGGGGATCCCCTTGCCTGACACCCCGAGAACAAGAAAAATATCCTTTTGCTAAGCCATTAATCAAAATTGACAATCTAGAAGAGGAAAAGAGATTTAAAATCCAATCCATGAACTTCAAAGAAAGACCAAAAGCCAAAACATCAAAAAGAAAAATCCAATCAACAGTATCAAAAGCCTTACGAATGTCAACTTTCATAGCCATATTACTCCCAAAACGAGTCTTGTTAAGCAAATTAACACCTCAGAAGCACAAGAAACACACTCACTAATATTTCTGTATTTTAAAAAACCAAATTGATTACGAGAAATAATTCTTGTAGCAATATCAGCAAGGTGATCCGCAAGAATTTTGGTAACAATTTTGATGCTGAAATTGCTAAGAATAATAGGGCGATATTGATCTCTAGCAATGGCATCAACCACCTTAGGAATTAAAACCACAAAACTATAGTTTATTCCTGAAGTTACCACCCATGTATTAAAGAAACTACAAACAGCAGCACAAATCCCATTTTTAACCACATCCCAAAAAGTTTTGTAGAAAATACCTGAAAAACCATCAGGTCTAGGAGCATTCTGTGCATCCATATGAAAAACAGTTTCTCTAATTTCATCAATGGAGGGGCAACAAACCAAAGAAGTGTTATCAACATCAGTGACACTATCAGGGACCACAGTTTTGATGAACTTAATATTAGAACAAACCGAAGCCTCAGACTTGAAATTTTTTTGATAAAAATCAATAATATGGTGCTCAATGGAAGGCTTATGATCTGTTAGGACACCATCAATTTTTAGTTGATGAATGCCTTGCTTAGGCTTTCACCTGTCAAACTGCAGATGGAAAAAATTAGAATTACGATCTCCTGCTACCAACCATTTAGTTCTACTCCTTTCTTTAAAGAAAATCTCTTACTATTTAAGACAATGATCAAGATTCGCATGAGCCTGCAATTCATTCTTATAAAGATCATCAGAGAAACCCTGAGAAGCAATCTGAGCTTGAATATCTTGCAACAGAGAACTAGCACGAGATATGTTATCCTCCAGACAACCAAAAACTTCCCTATTCCAGATTTTAAGATCCCTCCTTAAATGCTTTAGTTTTGCACCCAAAAGCTACACAGGATGAAGATTATCAATAGGATTTGACCAAGAGTTGATGATAAAATCCCGAAGACCAAGATGTGTTATCCATATTGATTGGAATCTAAATCTGGAAACCGCTCTATCTGCAAGTCCACAACGAAGTAAAATAGGAGAATGGTCTGAATGATGCCGAGGAAGAATGGAACAAGAAATTTCATTCCAGCTATTGAAAAACAGCAAATTACCTAAAGCCCTATCTAAGCGGCTATCAACATGATTCACGCCAGTTCTGCCATTACACCAAGTGAAAAAAGCTCCCCTTGAAGGAATGTAAGAAAGAAGACAACTATCAATGAAAGCTCTAAATTTCCTGCATGGTCCGGAAGTTGGTGCTTGACCAGTCTTTTCATGGGCTCCTAAAACAGCATTAAAATCACCTAAAACACACCAGCTAGAAGAAAGATTAACCGAAAGAGAATGCAAATCATGTCATAAATTCATTCTGCAGTTGTGCCAGATGCTACCACAAATAAAAGAAAAACGTTGCAAAACATTATCACACATAACATCAATAGTGATATGTTGAGCATGAATATGACAAAACGAAGGTGGTGGAAGACCTCGTTTACCCAAAACCCAAATAGAAGCCATTGGAGAATCATTATGAGCTAGCAAAGATAAATCCAGTCTAAAAACACATGAGAAATAGAAGAAAACACAATCATAGGTTCCACTAAGCAAACATAATCAAGAGAAAATTGATGACACAAAGAAGTGAAAATGCGTTAAGTATTTGAGTTACCCATGTCGCGACAATTCCAGAAGAAAACCTTCATAGGTTAAGTTTATCTGGTTTTCGAGCTACCCTCTTGGAAAGAGTAACTTTGTATTTTCCACGTGGGATTAGCGATTTCCTCCGTCTGACAGTTGTTCAAGGTTCTTCTTCAAGTTCAGCATCATCTGCCTATGAAAGTTTTGGATAATATGTATTTGTATCTGATACAGCTGCTGGCTGTTCCTGAGTCGTCAACGCCATCTGTCCTAAATCATCAGCCTCAGGATGAAGTGCAGGCTGTAATATATTTTCGGCATGATCATCATCAACCAGAAATTCAGATTCCTTTGTTTCAGAAGACCGAAGATGCCTCTCAGAGTTCGGAACTTGCTTAGAATCCGTAACAGGAATAGCTGCTTCTGAACGTACAAACAGAACGTCAACATTGGTGTCATGAGGTGCGATTTTAGCTATATCCTGAACGTTCGAAGGAACATCTATCTCAGAGTTGATTCCAGATTGCAGCTGTTGAAAATCATTAGCTATAGGTACATCAGCAACTGAATGAGTTTTTGATTTATATTAACAATAAATGTACTTTCACAATGTTTATATACAATTTTATGTTTACGAGTTTAATGATTTATATTCCAATGCAAATTATGTAGTAAAATACTAGCACATATAAAAAGGGTATTGCTAGTTTTTAAAGATTATTCATTAATATATCACACTAATAATATCATCTTTTTATTAATAAAAATCTTATTTATATTAAAAAAATCTTATTTACATATTTTTTGAAGCATGTATTTAATATTTTAATTAGTTTTAAAAATGTAAAATTCTTTAAAAATAATTATTTTAACATATGAATATTAATTTTAAAAATAAATAAATTTTAGAACCGTTAATTATAATTACAACTTAAACATAATGCATGTGAAAAAGCTAATTATTTTAAGATTCTAATTTATCATAAATAAAAGTATATTAAATAATATAAAAACTAACAAAAAAAGACTTATGAACTATATAATGAGAAGTTGTTGAAAATTTTAATAAATGATAAAATAAAATATGTGTTGAAGAAATGAATACTAATGGCGAATTAAATTATATATTAAAAAGGATTTATGAACTATATAATAAATAAAGTTGTGGAAAATTTTAATAAATAATAAAATATGTATTGAATTACTAATGAAAGAGATTAAAACATTTATCATATATATTAAAACTAAATTTTATTATAATCGTTCTTAATTGATAAAAAAAATTATTAAAAATAACTGATTTACATCTTTATCGTATAAAATTTTTTTTACAAATTTTCATAAATTTATTTAGAAACAAAATCGGTTACAAATTCTCTTTGACCCACATGAACATAAATTAAAAAGAAAAAAAAAATCGGTTGGTATTATCATGTCAAGAAAATTAATTTAAGAACTTCTCTTCATCCCTCCAAAGGTGTAACTTTAAAAGCAGCATCAAACAAATTCTCTGAAAAAAATTTCACACAATTATACAACTATACATTTAAAAAAACAAGAAAAGTAAATCAAACTAAAATATTTTGTTCCTCTTTACATATAACATTCTAATTTTATATCATCATACACAAATTTTCCTTCTCTAAATTAAACCCTTCCCCACCTTTTGGCTTCCTATCTTCATCTCTTTCCTTCTCTTCTCCAGTTGTATCCCTATCAATGCCTGCAGCCATGACAAATCCTTCATGATAAGTTTTAGGCTCTATAGGCATGAAGTTGCTGGAGAGCACTTAGTGTCTTTCACCTTTTTCACTAATATTCACTGGTTGATTTCTCTAATTAACTTCAAGCTACACCATGCATGCATGCATGCTTCAATTCTTAGTAGTTCATCTCCCATCACCCTTTATCTTACCAAGTTGTGTCATGGCCTCTAATAAACCTTTGTTCACTTCTTCATCTTCTGGTACTTCTTTTTGTAACATCTCGTAGTCTTGTATTGAAGCCTCCCATTTATTCAACTATTGCACCAAAATAAACATTAGATACTATTAAAAAAACTAACTAACAGAAGATAAAAGCCATTTAGCTTAAATAGAGAACATTTTCCTACCAAATTTATCATATGAATGTTAAAATATAAAGCGGGATTGTCTAAAGAAAACCATTGAATTTAATAATACAATATTTTCAATAAAGTCTCAATTAGTTTTTTTTTTTTTTTTAACATCTCTAACAGGCATAAAAATTTATAATGAGGGCTATGAGCAACATTTTTTTTGCATATACTTTCAATAAATTTCAATCGTGTATTTAAGTATAAATTATTTTCATTAAGATAAAGAGATGTATGGCTAAATTTTATTGAAAATGTATGAAAAAAAAAGGTAGCTAAGATTCCTCATTTGAGAATCCATACCTATAGAGAAACTATTTAAGTTTTTCCTATGCTACCACTCTAATATTATGTGAGATATCGTATAAAAATCTAACTACACCTATCAATCTTATTTATATTCAAGGGCATAGACTAATAGTTATTACGATTAGCTAGAAAGTAGGGAATATATTTTTATGAGGACACTAAATTTCAATATGGGTCCATTAGTATTACCATTTAATGTGCGTTTCATGTTTGGTGTCCCAAAAAAAAAATTTTGTTTTGAAAATGTGGATGTGAGGTTTAAAGTTCAATACTTCAAAATTCAGCACTACACTTGTAGAGACAAGTACCCATCAATCAACTAAAGCAAGCATTACTTGTAGCTTCCTCTCTTAATGTGTAGCCTCATCTATGCATTGACATAGAAAAATGTTATAATTATATTGTGTAATCTCCTCAGTTGATGCATTGAAATGGGTATCTTTTTTTTTTTTTTTTCTTTTAGGTTCAACCTAGATGGGTATTTCATTCATTTTTCTTGTTTGGCACTTATCCAAGAAAATTTAATAAGGATTCAAACATAAAACTTTCGACTATGAAATGTTCTCACACAGAAATTAAGGTCTTATACTACTTAGCCAACTTTTTGAATTAAAAATTAATTAATTTAATTAAAGTAATAATATCATGATAAAGAGTTTTTCTAGAAATTGTTTTCCCTTAAATTAGTTAGAATTTGCACAATGTTGGGCTGTTAATACGTGAGTTTAGGTAGTCACCTTGGCATAGCAATCTGCTCTTCTCAATCTAGCCTTGGAGTAACCAGGGCGGACATGAAGAGCGGCAGTGCAATCCTCCACAGCTTTTTCATACTGCCCGAGTTTGGACCGGCAGGCAGCTCGGTTGCACAACAACACGGAGTTGTGAGGGTCAAGCTCTAGTCCTTCACCATATACATTACATGCTTCATAGAATTTGGCTGCCTTGAAAAGTTGATTACCATTTGATCTAGCTGCTGCCACAGCTCTTGCTTTCCTCATTACTGCATTTGCTTCCTTATTGCTAGAATCAAGTCTAGTTGCTCGTTGAACCTTTGCTACCGCATCATCAAATCTGTCAATTCATTGGTTCAACTGTTATCAACAAGCTTAATTTTAATACAAGTCCTTTAAAAAATAAGCTTATTTTTAGTGAGTACTCTTAACGATAACCAAGTTTAGAAAAGTAAAGTTTTGAATTCGAACTTCAACGTTAAAAGAATGTTAAGACAAGTTGTTGATTTCATCTAATGGTTAAGGGCATGAGAAAAAAACAATGAATGAAAAGCACATAACCAAGTACAATCATTTGGGAATATTTAAGCAAGTTGGTGACTGGTGGGTGGGGATCAAATTTTACCTAGTTCTTTGACTTTTGGCACCCTATTGGCTCCACTTTGTCTAGCAAGAATGAAACTTTTGAGTTGTTCCCCAATACAAGGCTAGAGTCATCCCCCTTTACTCTTTTTATGTATTTTGTCTATGACCCTATTCAAATCTGTTACTTGCATCAGTTTTGCTCTATATAGTGCTGTTATTGTTACTATAGCTACACATGCATACATATGCCTGAAAACATATGCACAAAACTGACCTGCCGACAGCCATGTCAACCTGAGCTCGTACCATTAACAAATTTGCATTACCAATAGGGCCAAAATATTTAGTACAGTCATCAGCATCGAAATTTGGACTGTTTGTCAATGCCTCATCTGCTTCTTGATGTCTATGTAGCTTTATTAAGGCTTCACTTTGCAATGCATATATCTTCAATATGTCATAATATGCCAAACCCAAAACAAAAGATAATCCATGTTAATGTAACTGACAGAATCAGAGTATATGTACAAAATTTTTGGAAATGGTGCATACTTGTGGAGCTGAATCTGCACCAGAGGAAATGGCTGCCTTGGTCTCTTTGATCAGGGTGTTCCAATCTCGTAGCCTTCGTGCCTCGGTGCACTTGTTAAGGTGCACCTGAAGACCTTTAGCTTTAGAAATGTCAACATGATCAGCTTCTGGCCCTGAATGTTTATAGTGATAGATTGCCTTTTCCCCATCCCCCAATCTATGCACACACAAAAGAAATTGTTATCCGCATTGACAAGAATTGCATTTGAATGTGCTAACATAAAAAATAAAAAATATATATATATAAAAAAAAATTCGTTTGTTTTATTCTGAACTTTGGGCCAATTATCAATTACTCCTTCAATTTTGCGAATTGTGTCAATTCTATCCAATTTTATTTGAATGATCTATTGTATTTTTAGAATTTATTTTAGATCCCTACAAAATAAATTTGACAGTTATTCAATTTTTTCTATTTAAAAAAAAATTAAAAATATTCTCAAGTTTTAATATTTCTAGTTTTGAAATAAATTTTTAAATTAATTTTTAAATTTTTACATAAAATTTTAAGTTCTTATGTATTAATGAAAAATAATAAGAAAACAAAAGAGTTAAAACTAGTGAATCAATTTATTATATAAACTAATATGAATATAAATATAAAGTAAATACTTTTAACTATTTCTATAGATAATAAAATTAATTTTTTTTATTTTTCATATTGTTCAGAAAGAAATATTTTTTATTCTTGATAATAATTTTAGTATCTCAAAAGCCACTTTTTTTTTTCATTTCATACTTTTTTGTTTGACCTCTATTAGAAAACTTTTGAAATAATTCGGTTGAAATTTGAGAAATAAATTTTAAAATAGTTAGAATTTAAGGTTTTTATTAAAAAAATTATTTTTTAAAAAAAATAACTTTATGAAAATAGAGTTGAGAAATGAATTTTTAAATATTTATGAAAATATTTTAAGAAATAATTTTTAAATTTATGTCAAGATGACAAAATTAAAATATAAATCATGCTTTTACATTTTATTTTTTTATAAGAAAAAGAGGATAAAAAATTTAATAAGTGTTAAATTTATTGTATAAAAATCTAAAAGTAATTTTTAAAAATATAATTAATCATTCAAATAAAAGTGGATAGAACTGATACAATTTGTAATTGATAATTTATTCAAAGTTTAGGATAGAACTGGTAGTTTCTCTAATTTTTTTTAAATAAAATCATTAAAATTGTTGCATTTTCTGAAGATAATGTATATACAGGGAAGTATGCACACGATCTCTCTATATTAATTTTTTTTTTTTTCCCTATAAGCATAAGCATAAGCATTTTAAGATTTAAAAGCAAACCGATGAGTGAAAAAATAAATAAATAAATAAAGAACAATCATAAACGAAAACTAATTTTTTTTTACCTGAGATATAAATTTGCTAAACGATGATGAGCTCTATGATAATGGGGTTCAATTCGAATGGCTTCTCTGCACTCAAAAACAGCCTCCAGAAGTCTACCTAGAGCAGCTAATGCTGCACTTTTGTTGCTTCGATAAGAGGCCTTATTAGGATCAATGGAGATTGCTGCATCATACAAAGCCAATGCCTCCGCAAAATTCCCATTCTTGTAATCTTCATTGCCCATCATCTTCAATTGTTCAGGGTCCATTCTAGTTGAAAGAGCCCTGCATAAAGAACCATCTTCTGGCTGCTGCTCTGCAGTACTTGGTTTCTCTTCAGCTTGCTTCTTGACCACATTTCCCATTACACTATTTGGGTACTTTCCATTTGGTGCTGGACACTCTTCTCTTGCAGGCTTAGGAAGGTGATCAACAACGTTATTCGAATTCATATTTCCTCCTCCTCCTCCTGGTTGCCTCAAATTACCTAAATTACCAAAAAGCATGACATTGCCTGAAGAAGCACGAACAAGCGAGGTGCTTCCTTTATTTTTTTGGTGTTCAGCAATCATGCTTTCGAGCTCACCCGAAATCCCAACTGCCTCTTTGGGTATCTTCCTTCCTTGATGTACATAAGCATAATTTTGGTTGCCACGACCTTGATCAGGCAATATTTTCCCCGCGTCCTCTGGAGGTTTTCTGGCACAATTTTGTTGTTGTTTTGCATGATAATTTTGTTGATGTTGATGATGATGATGATGATTATGTTGTTGTTGTTGTTGTTGTTGATGGTGATGATGATGTTG
Organism: Mallotus japonicus; assembly: GCA_949634005.1. Lineage (NCBI taxonomy): Eukaryota > Viridiplantae > Streptophyta > Magnoliopsida > Malpighiales > Euphorbiaceae > Mallotus > Mallotus japonicus. Next base: position 12,357 of record CATIWK010783468.1, read on the forward strand.
TTGTTGTTGTTGTTGATGATGTTGTTGTTGTTGTTGTTTAGGAGGAATCTTGAGATGATCAGGTGGTTCTGTTATAGGTTGTGCAGGACTATCTGATAATCCTGGTACATTTCCTAAAAATGCAGCCTCATCGGAGCCACTTCTTCGTCTTTTTGGGGTGCTCGGCGTCTTGACGAAGGTTCCATTGCCTGCAGGAAGTGAGCTAGCGGATGTAGTTCTTCTTGGCCAAAAACTTTTTCTTCCAAAAACTGCACTTAACAGGCCACAACCTGATTTTTTTTCAGGCGAGACGTCTCCCATTTATGTTTTATATATATATATCTATGTCCTGTTAAACCTTTTCTCTGCTCAATTGTAATGCACAAGGCAAAGAAACAGAATTTTGGTGGTGGACATTAAAATCCGAAGAAGAAAAGAAGCAAATGCACAGACATTACTGTTGGGGAGCATTAAAGGAAATATATAAGCTCTGAATCAAGTCTCCAAGAAAAAAGAAAAAGAATTTTGAAGGTGTGAGAAGTGAGAGCCAAGCCCCAGGAGATGATTTACAAGGCCTCCTGGAGTGGCTGCCAAGAAATACAGTCTTTGTGTATTCTCTCTTTTTTGGTCAGAGAAATGATATTGGAGGGCATAATGAGGCAAAAGGTTGGTAGAAGGAAAACCAGGAGAAAAAAAAAAAGAACTTTCAAGGAAAACAAAAAAAAAAGTAAATTAAAAAGAATATTTTTGTAATTAATTTTTTTGAAGAAAAATGTAAGTTGGTGGTGCTTGATTATTGATTACTTTTGCTGTTTTCTGTTTACTGTTTGATGATTTTTTTTTTTTTTGGGTGGGTTTTGGGTTTCTTGTGATTGAAAAAGGAAGCAAAAGACTCGGTCTTATGTGAAATGTGGATCTCTAGATTTTTAGCAAGACATTAGGCAAATGGGTCCTATCCTCTCAAATTCTATAATCCTTACAGCCAATTTCATGATGATTGTGCATCAAGATACCCAGAGAAAGAGGAGGGCACGTTGGTGTTTTCTTTTAAGCACATCCCACGTTTGTACACAGCTGTATAAAACTAATCCTACAAATTGATTGAGAATTGACATTCAATTCTCTTCTCTTCCCTATTTTAGCCCACATTTTTACCTCTTTATTGACTTTTTTTTATACTCCTGTCTATAAAGCAACAACCATCTAACAAGCAGCCACCCTATTTTCACTCAACATGCATCATTTGCTCCCATATCCAACTCAATTCAACTACTTAAGAGTCTCTCGATTTTACTACTCAAAATTCTTGTTTAATCCTGATGAACACTGCATATAATATATTATGAACACAAGCAAAATCTGTTAAAGCCTATACTCAATGCTGAGTCGATCCATGAACAAATGCTTGGTTATCACCCTGTTAAAAACTGTCTTCAGAAACTACAAATTGATTGTCTATGGTGGCTCATCAGAATCATTTCTATGCCCATCTTGACCTTGTTCCTAAATTTTCATGCATCTCTGTGAGCATCAGGTTGAAAGCCATTCATAAAGAAAATACCAATCATGAAACTC
>CATIWK010783500.1:0-12198 GCA_949634005.1 Mallotus japonicus
TTTAAATTAAACATTTCATTTTATTTAAAAATTAAATTATATTTATAATTGAATATTTTATAATAAAAATTTATATTTATTATATGCTAAAAAATATATACTATATATTTCATATCAAAATAGCAGTGCATTATACTACTATTCGATCCGGTTTATGAGTTAACAATATATATAATAAATTTTAAATTATTTTTATTGAATTGAATATTAATTTAAATTAAATATTTCAATTTATTTTAAAATTAAATTATATTTATAATTGAATATTTTATAATAAAAATTTATATTTATTATATGCTAAAAAATATATACAATATATTTCATATCAAAATAGCAATGCATTATACTACTATTCGAGCCGGTTTACGAGTTAACAATACATAATAAATTTTAAATGATTTTCATTGAACTTAATATTAATTTAAATTATGAACATTTCATTTTATTTAAAAATCGAGATATACATTAAAAACACAAATTTTCACTTAAAAACTATAAAGTTCGAAATTTTATCATCATAAAACAAAAATCAACTAAAAATAAGAAATTTTCATTCATGGTACCCAACTTTTAGCTTTGGTCCCACAACGGTATCTCACTTTTAGTGATGGTAACATTATACTGACGTGTCAGGCTTGCAAATGCCATGTCAGCGCAGTGTGACACATGTCACCATGTCAGATGTCATGTGGCGTGTCACGTGGTCATCTTGGCCGGAAATCGGATTTAGGCACTTTATTGGTAATAAAACGAAAGGTTAGGGAGTTTTGTGTTACGTTTTAAAGGTTGGGTATTTTAGTGGTATAAAATCCAAAATCTGGGTACCTTGAATGTCATTTACCCGAAAAAAAAAAAAAAGGTGTTGTATATTTTGTAGACTAACCTACATGTTCAATACCCAAGTTTAGATGCAAGTACTCGACATTGTTTTTACCGTAAAAGGTATGAGAAGTTGTCCTTCAATGCAACTCTTTTTTTTTGTGAACAACTAAAAGATATTCATTAAATAAAGAAAGTAATACAATATGTTTTCCACAATACTAGCCTATTGTGTAAGGCTAAGGAGACAAGTCCAATAAATGAAATAAGCTCAGCAACATTATCTCCAATCTTTGATAGGGAAGAAACCCTAATTGATTGTAATTTACAGAAACTCAAGCACCATGTTATGACAGCTTCAAGGTTGATTAACTTCCATACCCAGGTTTGATTGTTGTATTTTTTCCATGGACTAACCTTATTTGTTAGATCCACATGAGGAGTGCACAAACCAAGTTTGAGAACCCATGCCACACTGAGATACACTGGATCGTAGAAGACTGCACTAATGATGGCAAAAGAAATGAAAAAGAAATAGATCTCCAACTATCTTTCTTCTCACGAACAACAAAAATTCAGATCTAGACCAACAAAAATGCATAACTTTTACAACTATACAAAAAGTATATCAATACACACAACACAAATATATATATAAACATAAGTATAGATCTAGGAAATATGACATAAAAAGTAGGAAGTGAAGTGGAGAGGGGGTGATGGTTAGTCCCAAGACCAGCCTCACCTCTAAAACAACAAATTACCCACAAAACAAGTATTGTTTACTAGAGAGAAAACTATTGCTAGAGAAAAACTTATTCAGTGCAGCTCCATCTAAAGTGTGTGTATATATATATATATATATACTTCTTTTAGCTTAATTTGATCTCACACAGTAAATATAAAAAATAAAATGGGGAATCTGATATTTTGATATTTGGATATAAATGAAAAAATAAAATGCATGGAAGCTACAACTTGTTTCTTCTCTTTCACATTATTAAATAGGGAAAAGGGAAATAAATATATTTTTTGATATTTATTTTTCCTAATTCTCCACTAATTTTTAGTCCAAATGCAATGTGCAGTTTAAATTGTTCCAATTCAATTTTTTAATCTTTTTTTCAATACCCAATTTAAAATTTTTTAATGCATTAAATATCTTACATCAAATAATTATATATATATAAATTTTTGGGTGACTTTAATTTTTATTTACTTTATTTTCATTTTATTTTTATCACCATTCACCATTAGATGAACATGTATTGAATAATCCAATGGTGGTTATTAATAAAGTTATATATATATATATATATATATTATTTTTATGACAAATTTAAGAAACTCATAATATATGTTACAAATAAAAAAATTTCACGTAAAAATTTCAAAAAAAATAAAAAAAAAAAAAATTTGATTAATAAAAAATTTGAATTCTCAAATTTGAATTCTCAAATAAAAAATTTGAATTCTCAAAAAAAAAAAAAAATAAATAAAAAATAAAAAAATTTCACGTAATATTTTAGATGTAGAAAAAATAATTCTTTTAACATATTTTTTCTTCTTTTAACATAATTTGATTAATTTTTTATAATTGACACGATTTTTTTCAAAAGTAAATTAAAATAATTTTCCAGCCCAATAATTAAAAGCAGCGCGCACCTAATCCGACACCTTAAAATTGTTCAGTACAATTTACATTCTTTTGCCAATATTCTCATATACAGTATATATCTCATCCAAAGGCAAGACATAACATATACATTGTAAAAAAAAAAAAAAAAATTGTCATCTCTGTATGTTCCATTGCACATGCGAACAAAACCTTGTTATCATCTATGGACTGTTCATGAAATTCTCAATCATTTTCTACAGACAACTTATAAATACATGCTTAATTGTTCCCTGATTCCATCTCGCGCTTAATTTTACGCATTAATGGCAAATCTTCTTCTTATTTAGGCGACGTTTTTAATTTATGATATATGCAGTCGTGTTAAATTAATTATTGAAAAATATTTACTAGTTTTATAGTTCTATTTGGATCGAATAAGATTAATCAGAGTCTAATAAATTTTATGATTCATATAAAAAAATTGGCAACATTTTTTTTCAAAGTTTAATCAGGAAACATCAATATATTTATTTATTTATTTTTTTGTTAATAGGAGGTTATATGATGCAAGATAGAGAACAATCATTCACTTTTAAATTGATGACAGTAAAAATTGAGGCTTACATTTTAGAATATTCTTAAAGAGAGTTACCACTTAACTACTCACTTACTAGCCGGAACATTAATTTATTAGTCGATAAGGCAACATATGTACATATGATGCCCCCATAAATAAGGTTGCAATATGGACCGAAACATATATAATTAATGATGGCATGCCTCAAATTATCACTTTCATTTATTTTGGGTATATAACAACAAATGTGCAAAAGGGCATATGTCGGATGGAAATGTTAGGTCTGCTGTGTTTTTAAGATTTGCTGATCAAAAGTAACTCATCACATTTAAGATCGATTTTTTTTTTTCTCGTTTGCACAGAAATTGTTTCTGCGGTGACATATTTAAACTTAATTTCAGATTAAACTTCATTAATATTTAAAAATGAAAGAATATTTTAATATTTTAATATTAATTTTAGGAACATATAAAAAAAATTTTATTTCAAGAGATGGTCAAAAATTGAACTTATAATTTATTGATACCGTAAAATGAGTTTTTATCATTTGATTATTTTATTTAGAGACCACTCTGACTAATTCAATTCAATCCAAATGAAATTATTAGCTGAGATGTGATTTAAATGAAAACAGCTCTTATCAACTCATAAAATTTAATATTCAGTATAATTAATTTTTTCAATTAAAAAGACTTAAAAAAAATAATTTTCAGAAATTTTTGGTGCAGTGCTAACGTTATACTTTCACACAAAATTTAAAAAATCCAATGCTCACCCTTTAACACATTCAACACATTCAACACTTCAACAAGACTAAACTAAATAAAAATTGAATGGTTAGTTAAGACCGAAGGTACAGGTAAAGTAGGGGTGGGGCAAAATAAATAGATATCGCCTGATCAGGCTGGCCGCAACAAGCCTATCTTTTGTACGGTAAACAATCCTCGTCCACATAAAACATTATTAAATAAAATAAATTAAATTATACCTTCCTTTATATTTTATTTTATTTTATTTATTTTTGCCTTACATCAAATAGTCATTGAGTTGCTTTCAAAAAAAAAAAAAAAAAGCTATTGAGTTAGTCATGTTAGCATTGAGGAAGAAGGAACATGGAAGTTTACACTTTGGACCTTATTTTAAAATTAAATTTTATAAGTCAAATAAAATTTTAATTTTAATGGTTAATTAAGGAAAATTTATTTAGACTAATAAATAAATTGATAAATATACATCCCTAATTATAAAATTTTAAAAAATTTTAAGCCTACATACTAATTTTTATTTTTTAAAAAAATTTTAACTTTTCTTGAAAAATTATTTATAATTTTCTTAAATTTTTATAAACCTAAAAATTTTTAAAACTTTACAATTAAGTGATATATATTTTTAAAAAATTAGTAATTTTAATCATTAATTTAATTATTTTTGGTTAATCAACTATTAAAATTAAAATAGATGAATAAAATTTTATTATTAAATTTTTAAAATTAAATTATGAATAAAATTGATAAATTTTTCATATATATATATTACTTGATTTTAAAGTTTTTAAATTTTTAAGTTTAATTTTTTTAAAAAAATTCAAAAAAATTTAAAAATTTTTCTAAAAATTATTATATAGGCTTAAAATTTTTTAAAACTTTATAATTAGATAAAATATATTTTTTAGAAAAAAATTATCAATTTTATTCATCAAGCTAAATAATTTTCATTAGTTAACCATTTAAATTAAAATTTTATTTAACTTAAAAAACTTAATTATAAGAATTTTTTAAAATAAAGTTCAATTAAAAAAAATTCTGACAAAAAAACTTTAAGTTTGAAATTTGACCCTTTGGCATATATATAGACAATGTGGCTCTTTTATATTTTATTAACTCTAAAAACATATCTTCATATAATTATTTTTTTTGAGGCATCTTCATATAATTATTAAAAGATAATAATAATTAAAAGGTAAGTCCAAAAAAGTAATAATTTTTATCCATGAGAATCAGGCTCTTCGTATTGTTTGTATATTATATATATATATATATTTTTAACTCTTTAGGGAAAATTGCAAAGGAAAAGACATGTATGGTTCTGTTTGGCTATAAAAAGTGAATGAAACCTTTCCTTTCTTGAACACAGACACTCTCTCACTTGTTTTTCTCTGCAGTTTTGAGCTTCTACTTGGTGTTAGGTGTTAGAGCTTAGCCTTTACCTAACTCAAAACCCAACAATATAGGTACGTTTTTATCTCTTATTTTTTTGCTTTTTGGTTACATGTTTCCTGATTTGCATGTTCATGGAAGAATTGTGTGGTCTTTTTCTTTAATGGGTACTTCAGATATCTATGTTTAAATTGTTTTATTGCCTGGATCTGATGACCTAGCTAATTATAAGTCTTTTTGCTTCTAGCTCTTGCTAGGGTTTCGATCTGCTTGATTTTTGGCTTCGATTTGCTTAACCTTTCCTTCTTCACTTGACTTGAGCTATATCTTTCTTTGCCATTTTATGTGTTTTTTATTTTTTATTTTTTGCTGCTGCTTCTTGGTTGTACGGACAATGTTAAAGATTGAATTCTTTGTTTTTTGGAAAAAGAAAGACAGGAGAATTGATTAATGGCCAGAGAGAAGATCAAGATCAAGAAGATTGATAACATTACTGCTAGACAGGTGACTTTCTCGAAGAGAAGGCGGGGACTTTTCAAGAAAGCTGAAGAGCTTTCTGTTCTTTGCGATGCTGAAGTTGCTCTCATCATTTTCTCTGCTACTGGCAAGCTCTTTGAATATTCTAGCTCCAGGTGATTTTATCTGCTACTTTTACCCTTTTAATGTTGCAGATCTATCACCCTCTATGTATATATTTATCATTAACGCATGATGAGTTTGTATCTCTTCTCTTCTCTTCTACTGTAGCTCCATGTCTTCTTTTTCCTGCGCTCAGCCTGGAAAACAAGTGAAAACACCTCGTTTCTTGAACACTGAATATGTCTGTACATACGAAGAAAAAGAAAAAAAGATAGAAAATAAACGTACACTTAATCTTATGACCAATAACTTCACTTCACAAGAACAAAGACCATAAAAACCACTAAATAATCACAGTCACAGACTTTATTTAATTATATATAAACTCTCTTTAGATTTGTAGCTAGATCTTCTTTGGTAAACATCTGCAACTATACATTAATTCTTTGGAACTGTATTGGGTGCTCTACTTCTGGGTTTTATTTATTGTTATAGATAGTACCTTCTTTGTCTTCTGTTGTATAAATTGAACCTTTTTTCCCCCCAAAATCGCACTGTTTTAGAAGTGTACTTTCATTGTGTGCAATATGAGTTTTTTGGGAAACCAAATCCATTACTCGTTTCAATTCAGTACTCGCTGTATTGTATGTATTAGCTAGCTTTTGTACCTTGTTATTGACCCTTTTGTACTGATACTACTTGAGTGGAATCTTTGGTACTAATACTAATCTTTAGTACAAGTATTAAACAGCCATTGTGCATAAAGGAGATTAATTGGGCTTGTGATAATAAATAAGCCTTTAACTTCTCTTTTTCTTGTTTGAACTGCAAAGATTTTATTGCAAATCTAGGGGTATTGTCAGCAAGTTTCTACTTGTTATTTTTTTTTATATATGGATGTGATAGGAGTCATTGTCGATTGACATCAATTCTGTGCGGGTGATCAAAGATAAAAATATTTTGGGCATAATGTGTGTGCTGAAGAAGGTTGGAGCCTGGAGGAGTTACTGAACTGGATACTACTAGTTAATTATGAGTTAATTAATGGGATCTTAGTAAATTAGAAATTATTATATGGTCTTGGCTCTAGCTTAGACTGATTAGTAGAACTAACCAAGGATTGGCTTCAAATGATACTACTTCTCTTCTTGCTTTTTTTACAATTTATTGAAATATTCTCTTGATATATAATAGTATGCAAATATTCTCTTAAAACATTCCATTGATTTGTTGTTTTCTTTTTTTGGCTTAGTTTTATAGAAAAGTTTTTTCATCGTACTTTAAATGAAATAAAGTTTATTTGCTTATAAAGAAGAATCTACTTTATTTGTTTATTTGCTTGTAAATTTTTTTTTGGTGGTACAAAAAACATCCAAATTGAATCTTTTTTTTCCTTGTTCTTTCTTTACTTTTTCTTTTCGGTGCTCTAATTTCTTTCACATGAAATAATGGAAATTGATCGTTTTTCACTTCTGTGTTTCCATATGATTTTTTTTTATTGATCATATAGCTAGGTTTATTTATAAAGGAAGTAAATCAAAATGTACATGCATAGAGTGGAGGAAAAGAAATACAAGTACATAATATGACATGAGATCTTAGAATTTTCAGAATAATTTTAGCAGTCACATCTATCACATGAAGGAAATTAGAGCACAATCAAATTATTCTAATCACAATTAAATTAAGTGGGTATCTCTTGTTGAATATTGAGTAGTCTAATATTTATCCTTTTGAAGCATTAATAAGTTAAGAATTTAATCTTTTACTTCTTTCCTTCAAAATTTTTTTTTAAAAAAAACTGGATATCTCTTATTCAAATATTCTTCTCTTATAATTATGACAGAATATTCATACTAAATCAATGAACTCACTATTAAATTATTTTTGTCTCGTCTAACAAAATTGTCATGGTTTTGTTAGATGACGTGCGGTGTCACTGTGCTGTGTGTGTGTTTTAGGTTATTAAATTCAAAAAAAAAATTTGTCTTTTTCAAATGTCAAATTATTTAATAATATGATTTTTTGGAATCTGAAATTTCCTTAATTCTTTATGTTAATATAAACTGTAAAAAGAAAATAAGTTATTTTAATTTTTATGCCATATAAAAAAAAACTATCTATTCATTATCCTTTGTTTCTGCATTTGTATTGCTTTACGTGAACATTTTTTTTTTGTAAAAAGACATTATATGTAAAAAGAAAAAAAAAAGTTTTTTTTTTCATATATTTATAAAAAAAATAACCTTACACTAAAAAACAGTTTAGTGTTGCAAAATAAACACTAAAAAACAGGTTTATAAAAAAAATAAACACTAAACTGTTTTTTGTAGGTTAATATTTATATATACATGCATGTAAAATAAAAAAATAAAAAATAAAAACAGTTTAGTGTTGCACAATTGTTTAATATAAATGCCATTGTATTGTATCTCAACTCAAGGGAATAGAAATTGGCAAATTGTAACATATTGTCCGAATGTTTTACATTTAACCTTACATGATTAAAATGAACTCCACCATTAAATACTAATAAACATAAAAATTTTACATTGTTTTTGAATTGTATAAAACACACATATACATGCACCTAATCAGAGATAGGATGCACTTCTTAATAAAATTATGATAATTTTGTAAAGGCGTGTTAACCCATATAACTCAAACACAAATCTCTTAATTATGCCCATATGCCCGTATAATTAGAGTTAAATATTGTTCCACATCAGTTAAATATAGGAGTTAAAAGTTTTGTATGAAGATTGTGCAAAGGCTGATAAGTACGTACAATTTTCATTGCTAATAATAATTCTAATAAATAATATCAAAACTGATTGTACATTCAATTATTTGTGTATTCATACACAAAATATAAGTGAGTGAGACTTTATCTATAATATTTGGGTCTTAAAATGGCACGAGAGTTTACGATGGTTAAATATCATAAAGATGAAATGAAAAATTTTATAAAATGTTGGAGTTTCATCACCCTCAAATAATGTTAACTTCCTTAAAAAGATGGTAAAGCTTAGTTTGGCATTGTTGTTGCATGGTAATTAGACGCTGCCAAAAAAAAAATTGCAGTTTGAAATTGTTATTCTATTATTTTAAAGCTTGTATGGATTAAACAATGTTAATTTTTATTTTTACATAAAAAATAAAAAATTATTAATCTTTAATCAATATGGTAGTCTTTTTGCTTAATAATGTTGAGTAGTCCTAGAAATACAAGAAGATATCATTCATTTTATTAGAAATAGAACTTATAAGAATTTGAATCTAATAAGATAATATTTAGATCACTCTTGAAACCGATATATAATAATATCAATTTATATATATATATATATAACTATTAAAAAACATGATCATATTTAAATCACATTCATGTTAATTGAAATATAGTCTATAACATTCTACGACGAACTCTAATTAGTTGAGTGTTTAATTATCTAAATGCATGTCCTTGTACATTATCTATGTGGGAAATTGTTGGTTTCTTTCTTATGTGTTCCTCTCTCTCTCTCTTTATATGTGTATTCCATAGAAAAAGAATAGTTGAATTTGTATTATTGGATTAGCTATTTTAATTTACATACAATTTGTAATGTTTTTAGAAATTATCTTTTTAAATTTAAATTAAACAGCTGAAATTTATCAAAAACTAAATTTTATATTAGTAAAAATGGATAATTACTATTAGTTAATAAAATTATTAATTTTGAATTTTATAATACAAAAAAAATGATTTTGTATATACTTTTGTGTGTGTATATATATATATATAGGGCTTATTAGTGTATAGAATTATAACATTAACGACTTGTTGTAAATTTATTCTAATTTTTAAAATTTGACAAAAAAAATTATAATATGACAAATTATTTACAATTTTAGTACTTAGACAAACTAAAATACACACGCTACATTCGAGTTATTGTTTTAAGGGGCCACATGTGCAATTTTTTTAATTAAATTTGATCAAATTAGAAGATTTTTCTATAAAGTTTCATACTAATAGGTCTATTAATAAATGGTGATGTGGAATTGTTTCATGCTGTAAAAATGATTGTTGAGGAATGTGTATATATATGCTCTAACTATATTGTACTTTCTTGAAGTATGAAGGACATAATTGCAAGATATAATCTGCACTCCAATAACCTGGACAAACTTGATCGACCATCTCTTGAATTGCAGGTATATGATTAATAGTTTTTATTACTTTTTTTTATCAATTATTTTCCATTATTATCCATCACCATCTCATTGTGAAGCAAATTGTATTATTCTTCCTTCCTTTTTGTGTATTTTCTCAAGTCCTTTATAAGTGCAGATTCCATTTTTTGTTATATGTTGTAGCTAGAAAATAGCAATAACTTCCGGTTGAGCAAGGAAGTTGCCCAGAAGACCCATCAACTCAGGTAGCTAATATATATATATATATATATATATATGTGTATGTATGTTTAAATTGTTTTTTATTTAAATATTTGTAAGTTATAAAAGCTATTTGTATTTGAGTTTTCGTTTTGTAATATAGGCAAATGAGAGGAGAGGATCTGCAGGGATTAAATTTAGAGGAATTGCAGCAACTTGAAAAAATGCTTGAATCTGGACTTACCCGGGTGCTTCAAACTAAGGTTGTGTGTGTCTGCATGCGCGCGCTCACTTGCTTTTAATTGAGTTTACTTTCTGCACAATGATCACCATATATATATATATATATATATATATAAATATTCTGACTTGTAAAGGTTTCCATGCTTTTACAGGGAGAACGAATTATGAATGAGATCGCCACACTTGAGAAGAAGGTAACTAGGGTGGAATATTGGTCATTAATGGATATATATCTATATTGCTAATAGATCGTACTCTCGAACTTCACCTGCATTACCTTCTACCGTATATGTAACCTTCTATGCATCTTTGTTACTTCGGGTAATTTTTTAAGGAGGAAAGCAGCCTGAAGCTATTAATATATAGCTAGCTTGCTAACATTATCACAAAGAATTAATTAATGCTTGGACTTGAAGGTTTGTGATGGAACCAATTTATTTAGTTTTCTTCATCTTGCTTGAAAAAAAACATGCATAAATAGATGATCTAAAACATCGTTGAGATGAGCAAGCGACAAAATTTCATCTGTTTAATTACTTTTCTTCTTTGGTTTCTTATATATGTATATATGTTGCACAGGGAGCACAGCTGCTAGAAGAGAACAAGCAGCTAAAACAGAAAGTAAGGATGGCTATTATTTTCTGGTTATATTTTTACGTTTTATCATGTACTGAAATGGAAGTTAAGTGCGTGCGGTACTGCAGATTATGGCATTGTGTAAGGGCAAAAGACCTGTTCATTTGGAGTCTGATATCGCTGTCCAGGAAGAAGGTTTATCATCAGAGTCTGTCACCAATGTGTATAGCTGCAATAGTGGCCCTCCGCTTGATGATGATAGCTCTGATACTTCTCTCAAACTAGGGTAATTAAGCCTTTCATGCATTGCATCCATATTATTCTTCTTCCTTCTCCCTATATACTCCATTTTTCTTCTAGATTATCACATATCTATAACACGAGTTTCATACCTCCCAAACTCGATATCTCATAGATCATCTAGAGACGACACCAGTAACATTGAGTAAAGTTAAGGGTGGAATCGGCCGTTAGGCCCTGGGGGAAAGATGGAAAACTAGCTGACGAATAATTAGGAACCCACAAAGATTATATATATCTATGTGAATGAAATTAGTGTTTCTTTTGCTACTATATACTGATGCTAATACTACTTCTCCTGCTACTGCTTTTGGTCCTCTTTTCATTGATTATGTATTGCTTCACTCGTTTGCAGGCTGCCCTTTTGAAGATAGTGGGAGCAATGTAGATTCTGACAAGGAATAAAAGCTAGTCAGGCCTTTTGCATCCTTTGTGGTTTTGTTATATATATATATATATATTTCTATGTTTGATTTGGAAGTAATGAAACCTCTTATTCCTATATACAGGTGAAGCTTTAACCTATCTGTTAATATATTTATGGAACAAGCGCCTGAAAATTTGTATAATCATGACCAAAACTAAGGCCTAGCTAGTCTTAATTACTGTGTCACAGTTAAGATTTCGATTAGATCATTCTAACTCACTGATACTTGTGCGAAGAGATGAAAGCCACAATAACTGTATCCATGTATGTGTATTATGATGTTGATTTGTTATTTTTGTTTTATGTATTGGGTTTCAACTTATTGTTGGATTCATGCATGTAACTGTGTTGAAGATCGATCTGATTTTACGACCATATTAGTGTGTTTATCAGGGCTGGCTGGTGCTTGCTGGCTTGCTAGGAATGGACTGGCAAGTTTCTCTTGTAGTAGCGCATGAGTTTGCTACTGCTCCAGATGATCCTTCGAGTTCTCTATTTGCTACATCATTAGTCTTTTTGAGGT
>CATIWK010783566.1:0-14696 GCA_949634005.1 Mallotus japonicus
TATATATATATATTAAACTCTTCTTGAAACTCCTCCAAACTAGCAAGTATGCATATATTAAAAGCCAAAGCAAACAGGTTTCCAACTTACTAACCAGTTCAGATAAAAAATCTTATAAATACAGTCTTTCATGAAGTTGCACAGTACTAACCTTTCCAGCATCAAGAAAGTGCATGAGCATAAATAGTTCATCCAAATGGTTATGAGAGAACATCAAATGAATGATAGTAAGTTGGCAAGCAATCTAACAAAGACTCATTCTTTGGATCAATGTCTGAGAAAAAGACAGACTCTGAGTTAAAATGATTTTACAAATGGGCTAGCAATTTGACTAAATAAAAAACAATCCAAAGAGCTGAAAAAAAAAACAGCACCAGCGTAGACATTATATATAGAGTCTATATAAAACATAAAACCAATTAAAAAGGTGAAACACTAAGTTAAAAAAAAAAGGGTACCAAAGCATTAAGAAAAAGATTAGAATTACTAAATCTACAACTTCTCCAAATTAAGCTTAAAAACTTAATTACTACAATTTTAAAGCACAAATACCAACAAATCAAAACTCTAACTGAATAGCCAGAGCATTTAACACAACAAAAACAAATAAATAGAACAATCACACAAGATCTGATTAGAGAAGAGAGTGTTGCGTTCACAATCAACTTAATCTAAGAATCAAAACAGATAAAGGGAATCTAAAAAGGATTCATTTACCTGAAAGAAAAAATCGGAGACTATGTCGATTGAGAGGAAATGGGTACGGTCTTCATATGAAGCTTCATGAGTTGATACTAACATTATCAAACCAAAATATTAAAGATCCACCAAAACAACCATATAAATGGGATAAAATCCACACTTGTTGCTTTTGTATTTGTTGTTCATACTCTTCCTAAAATGTAGAATTAAAGCAAATAAGGCAACAAATACAGAACTAAAATGCATAATTAAAGCAAATAAGGTATCAAAGCAGAATTAAAATGCAGAATTAAAGCAAATAGGGCATTAAATGCAGAATTAAAGCAAACAAGGCATCAAATGCAGAATTAAAGCAAACAAGGCATCAAATGCAGAATTAAAATGCAAAATTAAAGCAAACAAGGCATCAAATGCAAAATTAAAGCAACAAGGCATCAAATGCAGAATTATAGAACAATAAAATAAGGCATCAAATGCATGAATATAGCAAACACAGATGGCTGGTTACAAAGGAATCTATTGAGCCATACTATGCTAGAAACAAGAAATCTATTGAGTCACACTATGCTTGTTACAAGGAACAAAAATTCACCATTTAGTCATGGAAAAGCTTTCAACTTTCTAGTCTACAAGCAGCATTATTAATTGCACATAAATGTAAATGCCATTTTAACTTAATGCATATAAAAGAATCAAGTGGCAAAAACAAGGTATTAAAAAAAAACTCAGCACAAAATGAAATAATAAAACGGATGAAGAAACAAAACCAACCATAATAGATGATTCTGCTCACATAGAACAACCATATATATTCTATTTGGTGAGCTTGATTATGCTCATATAGGATAACCACACACACACATATATATATATAGAACTATTTGTGGAATGTATTTTTACAATGATTAATCATCAATAACATAAGTCTGCTAATTACTTCAAGTTGTAACTACCAAGGATTCAACCAGAGATGTAGGGTGAAGACCACAATTGTGCAATATATATAGTGGATCCATCATATTTAATAATGAATGAGTTGTGAAAACATATTGTTTGATCATACGCATATATTCCTTAAATATCTAATAGGAGATTGTACTCAGTTCTGTCTAGAGCAGTTTTCTTTAGTGGTTCACTCCACAACCGAAGTCCTTTTGTACACGACCGATGAGTTGATTGCACTTGAAACCCACTACTCCTCCATAGAAGTAGTATAAAAGAATGAATTTAGAACATAAAACACCACATTCAGTGAAATTTCCATAATTAAAAACCCTAAAATTTGAAATAGCCATCAGAAAATTAAGACTTATAATTATAGATTTGAAATAGACAACAAATTAACTATAAGATAAAAATTAAAAAAATTAACCTTGTTTACAAACTGAAACGACACTGATTGGTACTTTGGCGAGTTGAAGTGAAGGGACTGCTTTCGAATCCATACGGAACTTCCCTTTCTCGTCGCGATAAAAAAATTTGATAGGCCTCGTTGATAGTCACTGAAGTTGACATTGGTAGTAGAGACGGTGGAGCTAGCTGTGGCGGTAATGGTAGTGATTCGGTAACCTGTTTGTGATTTTTTTAAAATCTTTGTTTAGGTTTTTTCTATTTCTACTTTTGGGTTTAAAATTAAAGAGGGAAAGAGAAGGAAGAGGCCAAAAATATAAAATCACTCACAGCAACCTGCAGCTCCAAAAATATAAAAGCAAAATTCAATTAACACGAATCAAAACCCTACCTGAAGCCTTTTCAAATTCTCTCCGATTTGATCATAAAACCACCTAAAAAACCAGAAAAAACAAAGAAGGAAGACAATGAACAGTGACAAGGCAAGAGCTCGGCTTTGGCTGTGTTATATCATATGTTTGCCACCATACATCAGTTGTTGAAATACTTCTATAATTTTGGGTAATAAGAAAATATAATATTCAGGGCTTTATTTGGGGGGAAAGATTAGCGCCCTTTTTTTTTAACTTAGTAATGACGGGTTGTATAGTTAAGTGAGAGTTTTGAAGAGTTTTAGTGAGAGTATTTTACATTCCTCACTAAAACTATAAAAATTAGGCTTTTAGTGACGGAATTTGTATCCTCTCGCTAAATTTTTATCATAAAAAATCAGTATTCTAGTAGTGATAAGCATTCAGAGTTAATAAAGAGTTATGATAAAGCTGGATTCCATCATTAATAGTACCTTTCAAATAATGCAGTAATCTTTTAACGCATGTCCAGTGTACTGTAGTTGGGCGATGCATTTATTAGGACAAGCGATTGATAATAAATGTTATATTTGGCCTGCGGATTAGTAGGTATTGAAGACTGCCAAGTAATACTCGAAACTTAGTTGCATCTTGTAGTTCGGTGCCACTATGAAATGTGAGTTGAGCATTTGTGGGAAGAGGTGTGAGCACAGGCTTCACCTCTATCATGTGTGTTTTGGCCAATAATTCCAGTCTATAGCGATGTTGAGATAGTAGTAATCCACTGGTGTTTGGTATAATTTCTATACCTAGGAAATAAGACAACTACTCGAGATCCTTAAGAGAAAACTTTTTGGCTAAAATTGTGACAAACTCATTGATCATGGTTGAATTATCACCCGTTAGAATCAGATCATCAACATAAACAATAAGATACATAACATTAGCACCATTATGATACACAAAAGAGAAGTTTTAGCAAATGAATTCTTAAACCTATAGTGAAGAAGAAAGGTTCTAAGTTCGTGATACCATGCTCTTAGAGCATGTTTAAGTCCATAGATAGCTTTTCGGAGTTTGTAGACATGATCCGATTTATCATTGTCAATGAAACCTTGAGGTTAAACCATGTATACATCTTCATATAAATGGCTTTGTATGTGATATCCCACATCGGTTTGGAGGGGGAACGAAGCATGCCTTATAATAAGGATGTGGATACCTTCCACTTGAGACGCGTTTTGGGTTGTAGCCCATAAAACCATGCGCTCCAGGTTACAAGTTGGGGCTGGCCTGTAAGCAAAGCGGACAATATCTCAAGCGGGTGGGCTGGGGCTGTTACAGTGGTATCAGAGCCTGGGCCCGGATCGTTGTGCCAGCGTGGACGCTGGGCCCTTTAAGGGGGGTGGATTGTGATATCCCACATCGGTTTGGAGGGGGAACGAAGCATGCCTTATAATAAGGATGTGGATACCTTCCACTTAAGACGCGTTTTGGGTTGTAGCCTATAAAACCATGCACTCCAGGTTGTAAGTTGGGGCTGGCCTGTGAGCAAAGCGGACAATATCTCAAGCGGGTGGGCTGGGGCTGTTACATTGTAGGAATGCATTAATCATATCTAGTTGTTTTAACCCCGAACCATGAATAATAGTAATACTCAGAATCATGCGGACTGTAGTGGGCTTGACAATAGGACTGAATGTGTCATGCTAATCAACTCCAGGTCATTGATAAAATCCCTTTGCTACCAATCGTGCTTTGTACCTATCACTAGAACCGTTAGATTTTCTTTTGATTCTAAAAATCCATTTACACCCAACTAGATTGTATGTAGGATTATAAGAAACTAGTTCCCACGTTCCATTATTCACTAGAGCATTAAACTCTTCTGACTTGCCTGCTGTCATGTAGGATCCTTGAGAGCTTATTTAACTATAGTGGGTTTAAGTGTTTCGGATGAAGCTAATTGAGCATAGAGATTTATTTTTTGAATTGGTTTGTGGATATTGTTTCTAGCTCTAGTGACCATTGAATAGGACAATATGTTTGAGGTATTTGGTAGAGCAGCGATGAGTGTGGTTTGGAGGTTTGGACGCTATTGGGGTTCCATTACTGTGGAAGGCATATTGAGTGGCACTACTGGTGAAGGCACAAGTATTTGTATTGGAGGTGGGAACTAAAAATAGCTATAGTGTTAGAGTGAGGTTTAGACTCTGTATGCTGAAGTTATTCAAACAGGAAAATTGACTCAACAAATTTAATATGGCGAGAGACATAAACTTTAGAAGTATTAGGATCAAGACATAAATAAGCACTTTAAATGGTAGAGTACCTAAGAAACACACATGGTTTGGAATTGGACTCTAGTTTATGATTATTATATGGTTTGAGCCATGGATAACGGAGACATCCAAATATCTTAAGTTTGAAATAGCTTGGACGCTTATTAAATATCTTTTCAAAAGGTGATTGAAGGTGCAAAATGGGTGTGGGCATTCTGTTTATTAAGTAGACTGCTGTAGAAAAAGCATATGTCCAATAAGATATGGGAATGGAAGCATGAGTTAGAAGAGCCAAACCAATTTCAACAATATGCAAGTGTCTTCGTTTTGCCATTCCATTGTGTTATGGGGTATGTGGTAGAGTGGTGAGATGAGCTATACTAGTCAAAGAGAGAAAATTTGTTAGAGCAATAAATTCACCTCCATTATCAGTGTATAAAGTTTTTATGTTGGTGTTAAAGTGCTTTTCAACTATGGTTTTGAACCGAATGTACACATCCTTTACATCAGATTTATGCCTTAGAGGGTAAAGCCATATATACCTAGTGAAGTGATAAACAAACACAACATAATATTTAAAATTATCAATGGATACCACTGGGGATGTCCAAACATCAGAGTAAATGACCTCAAGGGGATGAGATGATGTTATTGTTGATTGGGAAAAAGATAACTTATGACTTTTATTGGAAGACATGAATTACAATGAACAGAAGAGGGAACATTAGATTTTAAATCTAAATTATTAAAAGAGATAATGTTTTTGAGAATAGAAGTTAAGGAATGTCCTAGCCTGTGATGCTAATGAGACAAGGATGTTTTAAAACTCGAAAAAGCAAAGATAAGTTAGGTTTTCAACCACTCATATACGCCTTCCTTAGTTTGGCCCTTCAATAGAATCTTCCTTGTGCTGAGTTCCTTCACAATAAAAGCAGTAAGTAAAAATTCAATGGACGCATTATTTGAATTGCAGGATTGATAAATGAAAATTAGATTATGTTTTATGCTTGGTACACATAGAACATTGACTAATTATAAGGATTTAAAAGGAGTGGATAAAGTAGCAGAACTAGTGTGTGTAATTGGTAATTCAGTGATGTCCCCAATCATCATGTCGTCACCACCACTGTATGGATTATGCAAGGACATATTTTCCAAATTATAGGTGACATGGTGAGATGCCCCACTATTAAGAAACCAAGGTTATTTTTTGTTTGAGTTAGTTATATAATGCGCTTTTGGTTGCCATGGTCTAGTGAAAGTATTTGGCAGTGTGTAGCTTGTACGAAGGATGGGATGTAGCTTGTACGAAGGACACCATTTGGGATGTAGCTTGTACGAAGGACACCATTTGGCAGTGTGTCCTTAAATTTGGCAGAGTTAACAATAACCCAGGTAAAGTCGCTGCTGACGGTTGGGATTGCTATTTTATTTTGGTACTGCGTTTCAAGTTATGTCCGAGAAGTTCTGATTGTTGTTGCACCATTGTGAGTTTGTGCGGGTAAAAACATGTCTTGTTATGGTGAAGAATGGTTCAGTTTTGGGAGTGGTGAGCGAAGCCTCAAAATTGAGAAGCTTCTCATGTAACTCTTTAAAAGAGATAGGAGTGTCACTTACCTGGACAGCTTGAATGAGTTCTTTGTAATCGTCTCTAAGAGCTTCAAGGATTTTATTAGTAAGATTATCGTTATCAAATAGAGAGCCAAGAAGAGCTAGCTCATTAGCCTGAACTTTGAGCTTTTGCAGAAATCCAGAAATTGATTTAGACCCTTTGGTCATCTGCTTAATTTGATTTTTAACTTGCTTGATTTGGCTACGGGATGGTTTTACATAGAGTTAGCTTGTATGTTTCAAGCTTCTTTTGAAGTTTTAGCATTGGCAACAAATAAAATAATTATGGGGGAGGTTGATCCGATAATTGCATTGAGTATTAATTGGTCTTCTCTAAGCCAAAGAGAGTATGCAGGATTTGGTACGGTATTATTGTTGGTAATTATGGTTTGTGGTGGGCATGGCTTTGAACCATAAATATAACCGAATAAGTCATAGCCAATAAAGAGAGTTTTAAATTGTAATTTCCAAGAGATATAGTTGATTAAAGTGAGTTTTACAGGAGTTTGAGCAACTACATTGATAGTAATGAGGGTGTTGTTAGGATCATTTGTATTGTAATGGTGGTGTTGGTATGATTGGCAGCCATGATTGATTTATAGAGAAGAGGTAGAAACAAGAAAGAAGAGAAACAAAAAAAGAGAGCTTTAATGCTCTGATACCATAACACTGTTAAGAGAGTTTGAAAGCAACTCTATTTTCTCATTGATTAATAATGTCAATATATACAAGAGCATTGTACAACAGATTTCCTAATTTTATGGAGTAGTTACAACAGATAGGAAAATACATTCAAAATAGTTTGAATAAGTAAGATAAATGATGTTACAAGAATGAAAAGGGAGAATCCTCAGACAAAATTACCCCCTGAACTTGTAGCGAAAGTGCAAATAAGTCAAATTTTAATTTTTTCAACAAATTTGGACAAAACTTCTATTTTAAGGCCATTTTACTCTAAATCTGGATGAAAATAGGAGTGTGTGCTGCAACTCCTAAAACAAAGAAATGGATAATATTTTTGTTAATAAAAGCTAATTTTTAAACTAAAAAATAAACAAAAAAATGTTTGTACCCTCTTCTATTCTTACACTCTCCACAGTCACCACCATCATCCCCTCTCCACTGCTGTGGCCTCCACCTCCACAACCATCATTGTCTCTCCTCTTCTCAAGCCTAAAATATTTTAATTCAACAAACCCATATCATCTCTAACTCAAAGCAAAATTATTTTTAACCATTAGATCTCAAAATTAAAACAAAATCAAGTTACAATGGATGTGAAGCACATTAATACTAAAATTCAAAATAAATCTTAAGATTGATTGAGCAAATTTTGAATTGCAGGAATTACAAGTTCAGAAAACCCTAATTCCATTTTGATTAGAGAAAGGACTTGAAGGGAGAAGAAGAAGAATAAGAGAAAAAAATTACAAGAATCATAGCCGATGGTTTTAGAAGGCCTCCCTAATTTTATGTGCTACTTTTTCTTCTTCTTCTACTTCTTCTACTTTTGCTTCTTCTTCTTCTTCTATGCTAATACTACTTCTCCTTCTTATTTTTAATATTGCAGAATGCATGATCAACTTCTTTAGTTCCACTCACAAAATTAATTTTTTTTTATGTCATTGTTTATATCTTCAAACAAAAAAATAGCCAACACACTCACTTTACCCAACCTTAACCCACTTTAATCCTCTCAGTAGCTATGCCATACAACTATGCTTCATGTTTGTTGTTCTTCTCATTACCATCATCGGACTGAGTCAGAAATCAATATCAACCAAACTGATAAAAGCAATTACAGAGTACATAATTTTCGGTCAAACACGTCTTGGGAATTACAAGGCACGTGACTTTTGCTATTGTCATTGTTGGAAAAGGCAATTGAGATTCAGTTTTGAATTTGAGAATTGATTTTGTACTAGATATTTATTGGGTATGGTTAAAGAAAGGAGAAATTATAATTTGTTGGGTATGATTTGAAGAGGAAAGACAAAATTCACATCCATAGGGATGGCAACCATGGTGGATTTCGGTGAAGGTACATGATGGAAATTGAAAGGATTGGTTTTGATGATTTATTTAGGTAGGGTTTTGATAATAATAATTTTATAATTGAAAAAGAAAATAATAATAAATAAAATTTTATTATTTTAGTTTATTTATAAGAAGCGGATTCCACACACATGACTTGAATGAAATTTGGGGTAAAATGGCCCTAAAATAGAAATTTTGTCCCAATTTATCGAAAAAATTAAATTTCGACTTATTTGCACCGTTGCTACAAGTTCAGGGGTATTTTGACTATTAGTTTATGTTTTTATAGTTGAATACATCGTTTGACTCCTAAACTTTACACGATCAACCTTGTAACTTTTTAAATTTTATTATTTTCAATTTAACTTTTAAACTTTTATTTTGAACCGTTTTCACATTTCAATTTATACTTTTTAATTCTATTTAACTCATATAATATCGAAAACGGATAAACATTTAATTTCAAATGATTTTAAAAACATAAAATGCTAAAATTATATTTAAAACAATATAAATAAAATTAAAAAATAATATTAAAAAAGTTAGAAAAAATTTACTTTTAATTATATTATCTCTTTCATTAAACATTATTTTAGTGTATATAAATTTCTTTTGTGTCCAAATCAACATTGATTTATAAAATACTTCGATTTTATATATTATAGGAGTTATATAGGTTCAAAACAAAAGTTTAAGATTAAATAAAACATGATAAAATTTGAGGAATACTAGAGGTTAATTGAGTAAAGTTTAGGGGGTGAAATTATGCATTTGACCTTTTTTTTTTTTTTATCTTACACCATACAACTTAAATATTGGTGAAACACATAATAAAGAATAATTTTTCTAATTTCAAAAATCACCGATGATCAAATTTAAACCTGCACCTTATAATGCATTTAAAGAGAAGGGACTACTACAACTCTAGCTCAGTCATTCACCTCCTTTTTATTTCCATAATTAAATGAACATGGAAAATATTTATGAAAATATATAAAATATGAATTCAATCTTTTTCTAAAGTTTTAGTTACCAGAGTTAGGAACACATTATAAATTATTTACCAAATTAATGGTATTTCTAATAATATTATTAATTGTTGAAATGTATATTAAATGATACATTTTAAAGAATTATTGATTTTGTAAAAGTAAAATTTATCCTCTAATTTTTTTTAAAAAAAAATTGTCATTTATAATGAATTAAAAAATTAAAAACCGATATGATATATTTAGTCAAAAAATAATTATTTCAACAGATATTAATTTTATAATTCAACACCATATGATAGGAATTCTTTAGTTCGACATATATGTACACATTGAAGAAAAGTCAAGACTCAAGAGGATAATTGTAGACTGCTTTTGATAACGGCCAATAGTTCCCCTCCTAAATTTTAGATGATTAGAAAAAAAATAAACTCCTTCACCTGCCCGAGAAAAGCATAAAAAGAAAATCTTAGGTAATAAAAGATTCTGAGATTCAATCGGGTTAGGTATCTATGCACATTGAACAAAAGACTACAAAATATTTAATTGAAATGGATTATTTTCGTTTAAGTACATTTTAAATTTCAGTTATTATATATTTAATTGTGTTAAATTAATTGATAATTTTTTTATTATTATTTTATAGGCAAAATTTTTTGTTAGGTCCTCAGACTTTACTGGTTTTTCACGGTTGGTCCCTCTTCTTTTATTTCAACGAATTGAGTCCCTTAACTTTTATTTTTTTTAATTTTCATCTTTTGTTCACTCAGAATGCCAAATTGAAGATGTTGTCGTCTTCTGTTGAGTCATAAAAGCAAATCTGAATAAAAAGCATGTCTAAATCAGCTATAAAAAACAAACAATTTGCATCAACAACTTGATGCAGCTCACAATCAACGGTGAAATTAAGTTCAAATGATCAAGCTCACAACCAATAATTGGTTGTGATATGATTTTACAACTCAATAGAAGACGACAACATCTTCAATTTGGCATTCTGAGTGAACAAAGGATGAAAAAAAAATTGAGGAACTCAATTCTTCAAAATAAATAATTAGAAAGCAAGTGTGAAAAACTCGTATAGTTCACAGACCAAAAAAGAAGTTTTGCCTATTTTATATTTCTATTTGAATCTTATCGAATTACTCGAAGTTTAGTGAACTTTAAATATCAATAATTTAAAAATAATACATGTGGAAAATTTTCACCTAAAGTGGCCAAGTTTGACTTAATTGAATTTTATATACGTTATTAATAACATCATTTTCAAGTCTGTATATTTCGGACAACTAAGCACATGGACATCTTTATTAAAAAAAAAATAAAACAAAAATTGTATATATATATATATATATATATAATCTTACTACAGTACATTATATTAAAAAAGACATTAAATTCTTACTACAATACATTACACGTAGTGTTCAAAATTTTGCCACGTCACTACATTAATTTAATTAAGGGATAAAGTACATTTTGACCCCTGAAATATACTCCGTGGCGCACTTAAACACTTTAAATAATTTTTGACTCAAATCTAACCGTGCCGTTAAATCAACTGTTAGTGGGCCATATCATTACCACGTCACCCTATGGAAAAGCCACCTATTCCACTCTTTTTCTTCTTCTTCTTCTTCAAATCTCTTCCAACTGTTTTCTGTAAAGATTTGCCTATAAACAATCAGAACAAAAAACAAAAAGTTAGGGTACAAGAATTCAAAAGCATCAAATATAGCTGCTGCTTCGTCTTTGGAAGCATCAAATATAACTCCTCCTCTGTGCGCTAATGGCTGTGGTTTCTTTGGTACAGCAGAGAAACTCAATATGTGCTTCAAATGCTACAACGACTATCTCAAACAAGAGCTCATCGCTAAACCTAACTTTAATTTCGACACCAAATCCATCGCTCCTACTCATGACGATGATGATCAATCTTTATTATCGATCAAGAACCAACCTGCTGCTGCTGATTATGTTGATCATCATGATGATAAATTTTCGTCATCTATGAAGAATAGATGCGGGAGTTGCAACCAGAAAGTGGGTTTTACTGGGTTTTCTTACCGCTGTGGAGGTGTCTTCTGTGGGAGGCATCGATTCGCTGATGAACATTCTTGCACATTCGATTTCAAGAAAGCTTATCGTCAACTTTTGGTTAAGCAAAATTCACTTGTTAAAGGTGACAAACTAGATAAAAGGATATGAATAATGTAGGATGGATCATCAAGAACTTATATATAATTGGTTTCTTGTAATCTTTGGTTGGTTCTATAGAGTAAATAGAGGTTTTTTTTTTTTTTTTTTTTTTTTTTTTTTGCTTTTTCTCTCTTTCTTGTGGATTTTCGAATTTGGTTTTACATATTTACATTCACTGTGTTTCTTGGTTGTTCTTGCATATGGATCTCAGAAGAATGATCAAAATCTTGAATATTGTAACATACAATTTAATCTTGATTGTTGAAAATTTTAAATTTGATGTAGTTCATAATTATAAAAATCAAGAATGCAAAAAACAAGATTCATCCAGTTTGATTCAAATTAGTCGAATCCTATGATTACTTGTTGACTAACTGAGGTCAATAGAATAACTCTGTCCACAAAAATTGCACCTCTGACTCTTTCCATCAGCAACAGTCTTAAAATACTTGAGATAAACTGAGGTCATCGTCTTCTTTCTTTTTGTTGGGACAACAGCATTTCCCTTCTCCGAAGAGCCTAGTCCGATATCTGTTGGATCAAAATTTTGAATGATTGCCATGTCCATTGCAGATTTGGGTTCCATATCTATTCCAACAAATAATTATCTTATACAGTCAAAGCTTCATAAACAAAAACGATATATTTTAAAGCGAATAACAAAAAAACAGTTTAATCAGATGTTAAAAACTCTATAAAACAACTGCTAAGTTTAAAAAGAAAGCTAAAGTGGAGCTTGTAGCTACTAGTTGCAGAGTAAAAAAAAAAACATTTAAATTAAACAACTTGGCCAGATAAACATATCTTTCATTACTTGAGTTTCAGGTTTTTAAAATGCTACAAATGACAAGTGAAAAAACAGGGAGCTAACAAACAATATCAATAAATGTGCACTACATGAGCAATTAACAAGAATCAGCACAAGAAGAAGAAAGAATTTAGATGTATATTTGAATACAAACATGCAGAAATTGGCTGAACATACATTAAAAAGAAATAGAACTGAAACGAAGTAGTTAATCGATACCTTTGTAGCTTTTAAATGCGTTATTTATAGTCCAGTCCATCTGGTTTGCAAGTCTTCCACTCAATGTTCCTGCCTAAGATAAATTTTTCCATTACATATATATATACATTCAAGAAAAGGTCTACTTTAACATGAAACAACCAAGCAACCAAAAACTGAACAAAAAAAAAAAGCATTAAGCTAAGCACTTACAGATCCAGCATTCATGAGAAAACACGAAACCAAGAATCCAACACCAAGAGACCAAAATACGATTTTTTTTAGGACCAAAAAGCAAAAAAAAAAAATCAGATGCATGCAGGCGCAGCTTCTAGTAGGACCCATCCCCACAGCCGTTGACAGCTCCGGCGCCATTTTTCTTTCTCATCCTCTTTTATTGCCGGAGATACCCTATTCGGTATAGCATGGAGCTGGACCTATCACATCCGTTTATCTCACAATCTCCATAAGTGGAGCTCAGTGGTGGTGGTTGCATCATCATCGTCGTCGTCGTAGTCGCAATGGGAGGCTGTGAGATGAGAGCAAGATCACTACACTGTGTGGTTGAGGTTGAGGTTGAGGTTGGAGCAGTGTGGCTTGAGGTTGAGGTTGTCGTTACTGTTTTTTGGCCATTAGATTTATCTATGTTTTTTTTTCAATTTACTGACGTTATTTAAGAAGAAGAAGAAGAAGAAGAGTGGAGCAAGTGGCTTTTCCATAGGGTGACGTGGCAATGATGTGGCCCACTAACAGTTAATTTAACGGCACTGTTAGACAGAGGGGTTTAAAGTTCAATAAAACTTGATTTTTCAGTTTAAATGAGCCAAAAATTATTTAAGGTACTTAAGTGTGCCGCGGGTATACTTCAAGGGCCAAAATGTACCATATCCCTTTAATTAAATCTAAATATATTTTACAATGTCTGAAATTATGGGGAAGATGTCCAACAGAGCAATGTGAAGGTCTCGCCTTGTTATGGAATTAATTTTTTTACACATTATAGGTAGATATATTTTTTTTTTCTTTGAACACTAAAAATTCAGGTAGATAGGTTTTTTTAGTTAGTTAAAAGTAGTTAATTTTACACCGTAAAAGAGAAAAGTAAGAAAAAGACGATGTTCAAATTTTATTTTTTTCATATGAATATTTACATTTTTTACTATTTAAATTAATCGTAGATAAATTTTTTTTCTAAGGCTATATAAATTAATAGGATAATGATACATGTCACGAGGAGCGACGTCTACAGTGATGTCATTACTCGCGACAATGACCATCATGCTTCTCGTTTTTTTGAAATTCAATTTTTTAATCTAAAATTTAAAATGCACACGGATGAACCAGTCCTAAAAAAATTTAAATACCTCTAATATGTAAAACTCACAATGTCACTATTCATATCACGAGTTTCGACACCTACTATTTTCTAAATCAATAACATCGTACTAAAATAAATATAATGGTTAATTTATGATAAAATATTATTGACTGTGACCAACTTGCAGTGATTTCCAACATTTACAGATGTCATTATTAATCCAAGCAATGTCCTATAAAAAGGTCTACTTTTCTACTTATGGTATACTTGCTTCTGGATTATTGTGTACAGGCCTCTACAAAAATAGAGGAAAAAAAAAACAAAAAGAATAAGAGGGAGTCTGGGAGAGATGGGGAGGAGTCCATGTTGCTCCAAGCAAGGACTGAATCGAGGAGCATGGACAGCCTTAGAAGATAAAATTCTCACTGCTTACATTAAAGCTCATGGTGAAGGCAAATGGAGAAACCTCCCTAAAAGAGCCGGTGCATAATTTTATATATACATATCTTCTTTTTTTTTTTTTTTTTTGTTTTCTGTTTTGCTTTTAATCTTTGATCGTGCTTTATGACTGACGCTGGAGCAAGAGAATTGGAATTGGACTAATCTTCTTCTTCGTTGCTTCCTTTAATATGCCATACTTTTAAATGCTCATGAAATTCTTGGAGTTTTTTTTTTTTTTTTTCTATATATGTATTGAATAGAATTGTACTCATTACAGGTTTGAAGAGATGTGGTAAGAGTTGTAGACTTAGATGGTTAAATTATCTGAGACCAGATATCAAAAGAGGTAACATTTCCCATGATGAAGAAGAACTCATTATCAGACTCCATAAGCTTCTTGGTAACAGGTTA
>CATIWK010783789.1:0-11957 GCA_949634005.1 Mallotus japonicus
CCATGAACACAAACGGAGGCCGATCGCAAGATCGGGTGGACATTCAAACGTCCATACCCAGTTTCCGAACCCGTTCTCTGATGACGGCTTTTGGGAACCTCCGTGGAATCCAGTTGCCGTAAAAGTGTGTCCCGGATTTCATCCGGGTGGCGAATCCATCTCCGAGTAGGCTTTTTAGACCTACGTCGTATTTCTCACGCTGGCCGAAGGCCCGACACAGTGCCGTGGTCGCCAACACTTGGGCGCGCGCTAGACCCCGCCGCCTACACTATTCTAATCAATACAATTGAAACAGAAAATAAAAGAAAATTCTTATTCTAATAATTCCAGCAAAAAAAAAAAGTTAGTACTCAAAACACATGCTAATATTGTGTTTTCATCATCAGGGGAATGATCTTTCATGGTTGGTAAAACTTTAAAGGAATGAAGAGAAGAGGTTTACGCTCACCGTACCAATGATAAACATGTCCCTAAAAGCTTTATTTTTAATGGAGTGGAGATTGAGTTGTTAATGAGGGATTGGTTAATCTGCAAGACAAAAGACATTACAGTGAGGCTAGGAGGTGTTCCTGGTAGTCCCACTCCGATGTTTAAATTAGTAAAGGAGGTGATTGGATAAATCCAATGTGGTTATTGGTGTTTTTTATGACTTACCCTATTGAGTTGGAGTGGGAGTCTATTTATGGATTAAGGAACTCCCACCTGTGGAGAAGTTTTAGGCTTTGTGGGAAGGTGGTTACGTGGTTGTATAATTGTAGGAGAATTAACTAACAACAAAGACGTGGGGATCATGTGTAATGGTAATGGAGAAGTGGGAGAAGGCCTATAGAAGGTAGTCAAGTTGAAAGTACTTTCACCTATAGAAGGTCATTGGTTGAAGGTTTAAAACAGATTTGCTGATCTAACTTATGACTAGAACTTTAACCCTAATCTTAAAGATTTTATCTTTGAACTTGTTATAAATATATTAATGAGAAATTTTTTTATTTGCGTTAAACGATATAAGAAAAACATTATAATTTAAAATTATCTATCAAAATTTAATTCAAAATAATATATTTAGTAAATATTTTTAAATATATATACACACACATACATGCATATATTCTGCCCTACCAACATAGGGAAGTGAAGTTAACGGATGGAAAAGAGAGCATACTAATTAATTTTGACATTTTAAGTTGGCAAAATGGTCGATGCCAAAATTGGGACACTGCCACAATTTGGTTGCGACTTTTAACGGTACTAATCTATCATTGAAAACAGATGGCAGTGAATGAAGTCAACAGATATGTAACATGGGATTCACAAAGATTTGGGACCTTCTAGACGGTGCACAACTAAACATGTAGCACATTCAAATGTGCGTTTCTTGTACTGTCGTTCAAAGTCTTTAATCCGGCGCATATGGTACACGGCGGGAGTTGAATCCTAAAAGGGATGTTGAATCGTTCAATCCATCAACCAAAATCTTTCTCACTGACTTGACTGAGAAGACGTATATACTATAACTTGTTCATGATAAAGAAAAGAATGCATGTACGCACAGCGTAGCCCATAAATTTACAAACAAGCATTTGAAATTGGTGACCGATAAAGACAAGAGGATGACAAGAAAACAGCAGAAATCAAATTTTTCAAGAAACTTTTGAAGAAGACATATGGAGAAAAATGGCAAGACTGGACCATTTACTTGGCACCCCACATAAGACGGCATTGACATTTGTGTTAATCTTTGATGACTACTTGTGGGAAGAAAATGATAAAAGGCTAAATATTAATTGCCTTCTTCCAAAATATTAAAAAAAAAAAAAAGTAAGATAACGATAGTGCTAGAGCTGCTGATTTCAATCCAAGTAGAAAATTGATCGTCACTGCAACAGCTTGTTTTCTATCAATTCAAGTTACCAAATGACCAGAAATTGTGATACTAAGGGAGATGAAGAATTCAATTTCTGGGGTGATGAGAATGGTGGCAAAACAAAGTTTCGAGGGCATTTCGAAGAAGAATTTGATGACTACTCGGAACGACTGTGGAAACCTAATACATCAAGAAATGTTAGCAACGAAACCCTCCGTTTGCTCCCTTACAACCATCATTACAGTAACATATCCCCACGATCACGGTCACATGCTATTGCAGAAGGTAGGAAGGAGCTCTTGGAGATGATCCATGATATGCCAGAGTCTACTTATGAACTCTCTTTAAAGGATATCGTGGATGAGAAACTTGATCCACAACAGTTGCATGAAGGGAATGGAACTGAAGGGACAAGCCTTCATTTCAATACTGCTGAGACCCAAATCAAGAAACAGAAGACAAGGAGTACTAGTAGGTCACATCAGATGTCAAGAAGTGGAAGTATGGAAAAAGAAACTTTCATGATCAAGCTGTTTATTCCCATTTCTCTTAGTTGGAAGACGAAAGTAAAAATTAGAAATGGCTCAAAGGCTTCTCCAAAGCCATCGTTGCAAGGATCCAACAATCATGTCGATAAGGACTCGGTAATAAAAAAGTTCCTCGCTGTAGGAGATGGTCGTCTAAGGAACAATAGAAGCAATAGCAGCAGCAGCAGTAACAGTAGCGAAAGTATTCGCAGCAGCAGTGGCTCAAGCAGGTATTTCAGTCCATCATCTTTGATTTTTTCAGAACCCTGTTGGAAAAGCAATTGACTGTCTTCATTTTTTTTTTAAATCTGCCATTTGATTGCCATATCCTGACTCGCGCAAACTTGTCTAATCATTTTTGCAGTTTTTTCCTGCGTTGCTGGCCTATCTTGGGCACGAAGAAAATCAAAAACAGGAAACACAGAAGATGCATCTTCTGAATAGGCATAGGATTACTTTCTAAACCGGATTACCACATGAAAGATCCCACCAAAACAGAATTTTGGTGTCCAGTTCCCTTCCTAGTGATTGACATAAATGGTTTTGCAGACAGAAATTTGTGCATATTCAAATCTGTATGTCACGACATTGATTGTCCTGTAACACGTCCCTAGCGGATTGCGCTACTGATGGCAATTCCGCAACTGTTTCACCATAACATGTTACTACCTTTTATGTTTAATTTGTTACTGCATAAAAGATAGCAAGAAAAATTGCAAAAAATAGTCATCCCCATGTCTACGTGTTTGCACCCATAGCGAAATACTATATTTCTGTTAGCAACTGATGAAATGCTCCCTTCTAGAAATGATCATTTATACGAGTCCCTTATTAAAAATTTTAAAAGTTATATACTTTTTATATCATTAAGATGTCAATCATCTATATATATATATATATATATAAAATATCATTAATAGTAAAAATATCATTATAGTTATAAGAATTGTATACTTTTAACTCTCTCTCTCTCTCTCTCTCTCTATATATATATATATATATAGTTATAAAAATTATGATGTATTTTAATTGTGCATTAAATATTTATATAATTAATATAAAAATATGGCAAAAATTATGCATAATAATTTTTTAATCAATGAAAAATATATGAGATTTTTAATAAATAAAATACTAGTCAAAATTATAAATTTAAATTTCATAACTTTAAAGATAAGATTATATTCAATTAAGGTGCCTTATACAATTACTTTCTTTTTTTATGAAGTCAAGTACACTTTGCTAATAACCACCGTAAATGATAAAATATACTTGCATTATATGGTGATAAAAATAGAGTAAAATAAAAGTAACTATAAAATAAAGTCACCCAAGAATCTCCTGTAAATTAATGTTTTATTTATTTAAAAAACTCAATTAATTGAATTATTAATTTATTTAATATTAATTGCAAGAGAGATGACTATATGAATTAATATTTTATTTTTTTATTTGACAAATACTATAAATTTTCACTAGTATTTTATTTATTAAATAACTCATAAATTTTTTTATTGATTAAAACATTTATTATGTATTAATTTTTTCCATAATTTGTATTAATTATATAAATATTTAACGCATAATTAAAGATGCCACAATTTTTATAAGTATATATATATTTTTACTATTGTAAATCTATTAAAAATAGATGGTTGGCATCTTAATATGATATATATATATATATATATAATTTTTTTAAATTTTTAATAAATTTAATTAAATTACTTTAAATAATTGTATGGGAACTTAATTATTTATAATAAAAATTATAAGAAATAAATAAAAAAAAATTATTTTATTATAAGAATTAAATAAAAACATTTTAAAATTAATAGTTTTAACCCTTAATTCTGCAATAAGG
Organism: Mallotus japonicus; assembly: GCA_949634005.1. Lineage (NCBI taxonomy): Eukaryota > Viridiplantae > Streptophyta > Magnoliopsida > Malpighiales > Euphorbiaceae > Mallotus > Mallotus japonicus. Next base: position 4,253 of record CATIWK010783789.1, read on the forward strand.
GCTTAATATGCCTCAAATTGAGAGTGAAAAAAAAATTAGTAGAAAAGTGTAATGCGAAAAAAAATTGAGTACAGAAGGTCAAGATGGGTTTTGCCTACGATACAAACTTGTTCGTCCAAACATCAAACTCAAAGCACCTGATGCAAGAAATATTTACAAATCCCTGAATTGCATTTCCTGATGAAAGCTAGGAAACGAAATGTACGTTTGTGCCCTAACTAGCAACCCTGAAATTGTATGCGCAATTCATTTTCTTTAAATATGGCTCATTTCTTCAAGTGTACTCTATATGAAATTACAATTTTAAAATGAAATGTTTAAACAAAATGTCAGCTTAGCCGCTAGTTGTCTTAGTCTTCTTCAGTATCTTGCAGGAAGGCGCCCCTAACTTTTGCCCTGCCCAAACATTAAATGAGCAATCAATTAATGCCAAATTATAACAAGATTGACATAAAATATGGATATGTGCTGCCAACAAATACTATTTAAGATTTTTTGCTGCCAACAGGCCGGCCGAACACATACTAGATAGAACTACTTAACTGCCAACTCGTATCAAACTGGATTCTTTTTCTAATTTCTCGTTTTTCTATATTCCCTATTACTCAATAAAGCAAAATAAGACATAACCTTGCTCCTCTACTGACTAGAAAACTTTTCAGGTGTAACATAGTGAGAGTTCACCTGCCATCACACAAATACCCTTCAAATTATTGTCATATTGCTCTCCCAGGGCTAACATCAAATTCAAAGTGGTTGAAATGGTTTAATTTTGAGATGAACTCAGATCAAATTATGGGGTTTTAACAAAAAGGTTTTTGAAATTAAAGTTTTACAAATCTTTCCTCATTTTCTTCAAGTACTGTCGATGATGTTAACAGTATATCCATGCTCTACAAGGTTGGATTTTAGGAAGATGCTCACAATCAGTTTAATGATTGCCGTTTTGGCTTTAGTTAGTATAGTAGAGTTATTTTCTGAAGTGAAGAAAGAAAAACTAGAAGAAAATTGGAGCGGTCAAGAAACTTATAGTAAAACATGTGTTGTAGCACTGTTGGACAGGGTAACCGAAGCGTAGTCAGGGTTGGAATTGGAAGAAAATGTAAATGTCAGATAATGCGCTTTTTTTTTATTTTTTATTTTTTTTTAGCAGTTGAAAAGAATTTGGGTGAACACATACTAAAGCCAAAAGAACTAGTAGCTTTCTTTGAAAATACAAGAAATATTGCTATGGCATAATATGCTGAAATACAGAAATACCTGCGATATGCGGGCACAACACGATTAATAACTTTCTTTAACGTTAGATCTTGAGCGGATTGCTTCTCTGTAAAGAGGCAAGCATACTCATATATTTTCCATTAAAAGATTGTCATAGTTAAAAAAACCAAACAGAACAAATCTGCAAAAAAATAAAAATGCCAACAAAGTAGTGAGAGGCAAGCCTCCTAGCTAGAAAGTTTCTAGAATAATGAGAACAAGGCCTATTTCATTATATCAAGATAACATTTTGAGATAAAACTCCAATTGCAATAAATATGCTCTCTACAAGTTGCATTTTTACTATGTTACAGAAAAATCCTGGTCCTAGTTCATTTTTGTATTTTTCAATTATTTGTTATATTCCATTTATATATACTGCTTTATATGCAAGCAAGCTTTCAAAAAAATTTACGGCCCCAATTATATCAGTTGCATGCACTATGATTTCCATTTCTATTGAAACGCTTTAATAAAATGCCCTTATGTACACAATGAAAAAAATAATTAGTTTTGCTTACAGATAATCCGGATATATCAAGATGCATGGTAAAACAAAAATAAAATAAAATAGAAGGGATACAAACCTGGGGAATTTTGTGAACCATTACTACTTAAAGGAGCAGAAGCACTTGTCTTATCCGAAGATTTCATCATTTCCAACTTCTGCCTCTTTTCCAGTTGGCTTTGGAAACTTCCACTCCCCTCCTAAGGAGAAAGGATGTTTTAGGTCATAAGACAGGTATTTTGACCAGAATGACCATTATTAGCTAGCATCATTGATATCTTTATGCACTGACTTTAATAAAATCAAGACCTTGATGATCAGGACATGTCCACATAGCTTGTCAACTAAACAATCAGCCAGATGTAGGATGTAACCATCAGTAAGGCTTTATCAGTACCATTTCAAAAGTTAAAATTTGCCCACATGGTCAAGTAACAGAATCTCATGCAATCAAAATACAAAAGCATCGAAATTTTGCAGTTAGGCATAATCATTGATTAAATCAAGTGGAAGGTTTCTAACTCTCATTGGGGGAAACAAATCCTAGACATGACTGATTACTGATTATTTGGATAAGGAAATAGATATTTCCAAAATAGTGATTGACTAATTTAAAAAAATGAACCTTCACTGGTATGTTTTCCTATTCATTACCCTTCCCATTTTAGAAAATTAGATTTGTTTTCTTATACCTATTAGAAGATTGTCTTGTTTAGGATCAATTACTGTTTGCTTCCTGTCAGCCGTTTATCAGAAAATTCCTTTTTTAGGATTATTAACAATAATAGGACAAGAAAAGAATCTAGCAGTTTCCAAAATATTTGTGAAATCTAATTATTTTCTTTTATATGTGAATATTACTAATATGTTTATCAGGAGTTATTCACTCGTGAATGACATGTTTTCCCACTTATCAGTTTTCTCTTCTCTATTGTTTTTATCTCTCATCTCAAGGAAACTAAAGCATCTTTCTCTGTACGTTTTTACTGTTCTGAATCAAAGATATGGATAGTGATTCAGAAAATTAGTCACTAATTCCTAAATTTCAAAGACCACTGCATCACAAAGCTCACAAAGGCAAGCCCTTCCAGATTTATCCTCAATTAGCTAAGGACTACAGCTAACAACAATTTTCATTTAAACTTGACTCGGGGAGTTGTGCTGAATGATTGACTATTTGTGATTTATAATGCCTACACTAATCTTTTGTCACATGGAAAATATACTAATGGACATGTATACTGAGGATCAAAAGCCAAAATCTAGCAAAAGACCTATCAAGGATATGAAAGCAATGCTGAAAATTTTTCAAGCTCTAATTGGTGAAAGCCCAATCCAAGAAGATCAACTGCAAAAGCATCAGGACAAAGAGAAGCAAGAACTCCAAGAATCAATGCCCAAATTGGGCTATGAAAGATCAACTGATGCACACGATGTTGAGGTCAAATATAAATTCCATGCCAAGAACCTTGTAATTTAGAGAAAAAACAAGGATTTCAAGAATCAAAGTACCTATTCTGGAAATAAGAGAGAATGATGCAAAAGATATTAAGATTGAAGAAGTTGACAAGACCAATGAGAGTATCAAAGACATAGGTATCTGTGAAAAATCAAGTTATGCACAACCTGACCATGAACAAGCTGAAATTATTTATCATCGAAGAGAATGAGAGACGAAAGAAACAGGAAAAAAAAAGTATCACAGATGAAAGAACAAAGTAAATTAAAGGATTTATCCACTAAAAGACAGGAGATGCTACAGTTATATTTAAAACAATTGGTCAATGCTATCAGTGATTACAGAGTTGCTGCTGCTGATTTTTCTATTTTCTTAAAATATTATATCGGTGTATTTTGCACTTCGATTTTATCATTGCTGTATGAAAAAAGCCATACTTCAATGAGGTCCAATCTGCAGCTACAGATGTCAAAAAGAAACCATATATATTTTTATAATTACAAGCATTCACCTATTGATAACATAATGAACTCCTCTCTCATAAGCATCCAACTTAGTTCTACCATTCACAGGTCACTTAATGGTGACTGATAGTGGCAAACAAACAATACAATTTAAGAAGAATCCTACTAAATGATACATCAGGTTGCCCAAGGCTCCACTAACACTGGATAAACTTTTACACACAGTAGAGATCCATAATAAATAGATAATACACCAGAAGTTTGTTATTAGCAAGCAAGCAAGCATACCTTTTCAACTAAAATAGGATTTGTTGGTGGGCGCCCTTTCTCTGTAGACAATGTCAAAGAAAAAAATTAACAATTAATACCAGTAATATATTGTATGTATGTATGGGTATGAGTGTGGTTGTGTAATTTCTTTTATCTATGACTGACAATTAATGCCAGAGGAATATATGTTTATCTGCCTCTGCTATTAAAAGGCCAAAAAGCAAGCCCCAGTTCCACTCAGAGGCTATAGAAATTTTGAAGAAAACTTACCATAATAAGCATACAACTATTGATAAAAGGCCTAATACATCAGCTGCCCCCTGAACTTGGCACCTTTGTTAGTGTGTCCCCTCAACTCAAAAACCGATTATGTGGATATCTTAAGTTACTAAAAACAAGACTTAGCAGTAACTTTAGCACTATTAGAGTTGTCTAAATAGTATTTTATTATTTGAAACAAAACTATTTATATACCCAAACCAGTTCAAAGGAATTTTAATGTCATGTTTTTAGCGAGTTGATATGTTAAAATAGTCAATTTATAGGTTCTGGGGGAAAACTAACAAAACATGCCAAGTTCAAGGGACCAGGGATATTTAGGCCACTGACAAAATAATGATTTCATAGGCATCTAATTCTACTCTTCGGAGGGTAACTCAATGTTGACTAATAGTGCAGGTGATTGATGCAATTCAAGTAAGACAACAATCTCAGCAACATATGTAATTATCTTAAAAAAATGTTCAGTAAGACTGGGGATTTTTAGCCCTGTCGCTGCTACCTGATCAGTAAGGAAAAATGGTAGTATTCAAGGACTAGTTCTTTGAAAACTATGAATAGAGTAGCTAAGATCACAAATATTGCTACTTCATTGCCTCAAAGAAAAAATGCATGCTAATGTTAGCTTGGTGTCAAAGCCTTAACTAGGAGGACATATCCAATGATAAGAAGCTAAACTTAGGCACTTGAATAGACTTTAGCAGTTAATATTGTAGTTTTATTTAATGTTTCTGTTAATGAAGTATAATTTACTTACCCCTTTCACCAATAAAACAAAATTGGTTTCTTTTAATATCTACAGTTCGCATTAACAAATTGTTAGGCATTACACCAATATCTAGCTGGTGCTAAGACATTAAAGAGAGTTAAGATATTAACAGTTTTCACAAAATTGCCAAATTTTAATTTCATATTACAAATGTGTACATAAAAAGGAAAAACAAGTGCAATAAGAAAAAGTAAAGACGACCTTGTTCTACTAAATTCTGCACACATTTCAATGCGTTGAAGAGCCCAAAAGACAAAGTTTCAATAGCATCATTTGCAGCAGAATCCACAAGTTTTGTGAGGGGAATAGAAATCACAGGCATTCCTTTTGATTTCTGGGCAACTAATTTTGCATAGGCGGGACCTAGAACACAAAAAATAACACATGAATATAATATCATTTTATTTTACTACAATTTCTGAATTGAGATATCTAGTTTCTGCAAGAGCACAGTATTAAATATACAGAAGAGTCTTGAACCCTATTCCCCATAGATTGTTTCCAAAATCAGAGTACTAATCAATTCTGACAGTCATCCAAAAAAACAAAAATCAATAACAAGCAGACATCCAAGTATCTCTGTTGTTCCTATACTGTTGTTTAAATATTGGGTATACATTTAGCAAGATTTCAAAGCGCACACACACACACCCAAGTATCTTTGTTGTTCCTATATTGTTGTTTAATATTTAGCAAGATTTCAAAGCGTGCACACACACACATGTATATATAGGATCAAAAGCTTTTTATGGAATCGCATAAGAAGACAAGAATTTATTTGAGGCTTCAAATCTCCTTTTATTAGAATCTAATCACTATAATGTATATTTAGCTCATGGGTCGTAATGAAATAAAAATATCCATGATCACCAAGTAAATTAAGCTCTAAATGTTGTTCTGATAGTCAGTGCTTCTAGTTCACCCTACACAGCCTCGTTAAACTTTCATACTCAGATAAGACTTCAAACTCTCAAGTCAGAACTCTAAATTTGAATTACATTTTCATAAAATAACAGACTTCTCAATTGGAGATTACATTCACAGTGAAAACTAGTGCACTAATCATTTCCAAAGCAATTATAAAACATAAGAGCAGCAGATAATTAATCACCGTCTGAGTCCGGGTGTTTCTCAAGAACAAGCTTTACGTCCTCAGATTTAACTGAAGCTACAATGTAGTCAACAAACTCAGACCAGGAGCCCCCAATTCCAATGCTGTCCCTCTGCATATTGGATTGAGAAAATATATTAACAAATAAAGCAACGAAGAGTTGAATGAAAACAACATAGACAAAGCTATATCTTCTACTTTTCAAAAGTTTCGACTGAAAAAATAAACAGAGAGGAACTAACTAACCATGTCTTCAAGTTGCATAACCGATTTAACAGAGTGGAAAGTATTAGAGTGAAAATCAGTAGCATAAATTTGGAGGTGATAGTAATCAGGAGCGAAAACATGCATCAAGAACCGACGTAATGGAACCGAACCCTTATCTGAGTTCTTTGCCCATTCGGCTTTTGGTTCTCCATAGATTGGTTCAAACTCTTCAAAACCCATCCTCCTCCTACTGCTCAGTTTCAATTGCAAATATGAAAGAAATTTTGTCGTAACAATTGCAATTCACTTCCGAAATTGCAGATCAATTCTGATGATCTTGCAAATTTTGGGTGAAAAGTCATTAAAAAGCATACAAATAAGAAAAGAACTTATCGTTGCCGCCGGAATCTGAAGTGATCACCTGGACTTGAGAGTTGTCAAGTCGCTGGACTGCTGGAGGGGGTTGAAATAAGGAAAAAGGGCCAAACATGTTCCTCATGTTCCCAGATCATCTCGAGACTTGTGTATTTTTTATGAGACAAATGTAACCCTCAACTCTTCAAAATAGTAATCTTTGCCCACAGATAGGAGAAATTGTTTTTTTAAAAAAAAATCTGAGGACTTTTTTTTTTTTTTTTTTTTTTACAAAGACATGTGTTAGTATGTTAGAGGGGAAGGGGAGCTGATGGGGTTTGAACCCACACCAATTGCACCACTTTGGTAGGTACTTACCACCAAGACCAACAAGTCTTGGTAAAAAATTTAAGGACTTAATTTGCCTATTATATGGTTTTAGTGTTTTACTATGATAAAAAACGTTTGTAATTATCTTAATAATGTCCCAACTGAGTTTATGTCTCTCTTTAGAGTTTTTCTCTCAAGTAGAGTGGTGGTTGTCTTTGATTCAGTCCCAACATATTTACTCTATATATCACTCTCGTCTTGAATTTACACGCATCCTTAGCCTCTGTAAGCGCTTGGCCGCTATATCACTATCACACCTCAACTACTTTAACTCCCATTTACTCTTAGCATTAATGGCATCAAGCGGTGCAATTATGGCCCTGCAGCAAGGAAAACTGAAGGAGAAGGCAGAGTTTAATGTGGAAGAATTCATTGAACTAGAAACTACAGCAGAAAACTGTTGCTCAACTAATGAAGCTCAAGAATCGTCTAGTTGGGAAGCTGTACGGATCCAAATTATTCTCTGCTCAATTTGTCCAACAGACACTAGCTCCGGTCTGGAGCTTCGCCCCTCAACTTCAGGTAAAAGAACTGAAGCAGCGAAACACTTTTGTATTCACCCTAAACTCTCAAGAAGAATGTGATCGTATAAGCTATGGTAAGCCATGGTCTGTCCACCGCCATCTATTAGTAT